>UELU01102100.1:0-83377 GCA_900490025.1 Megastigmus dorsalis | reverse complement strand
CACACACACACACACACATATATACATACATATACATATATATATATATAGAGAGAGAGAGAGAGAGAGAGAGAGAGCAGCTCCTTTTTCGCCACCCCCGTGTGTGCAGTGCAAGCTCTATTTCGGCCGTTCGCCGAGTGCTTAAATGCACTGTGTTGGATTACGACACGAGGGAAGGGGAGAAAGGAATCGAGAAAGAGATATACAGCTATACGCGCACACTCCCGCGGTGGTATGTACGAGGGAGGCGGGGGTGGAGGCATGTACATGTATATAGGGGAGCTGCCAACGACTCTGTGTGAGAGAGAGAGAGAGAGAGAGAGAGAGAGAGAGAGGGGTGAGCGTCACGGGGGAGTCGAGGACCTCGCGGGTGAAATTCTCTCTCTCGCTCTCTTGCTAGTCGGCTCCCCCAAATGTCGCCCCGGATGATTAGTTTTTCTTGGCAGGCTGCACCAGCCGCGACACGCGTCCTATACACGTGCACTGCCTGTCTGTGTGTGTCTCTGTGTGCGTGTGTAGTCGCGAGAGCGGTAGCCCCCCCTATACATACACCCTTTCGCGAAAAAAGAAGTGCAGAGAGGGGACGAGGGTTTTTCTCTCTTCCGCTCTTGCTGTGGGCGGCCTTGTGTGCGTGTGTGTGTGTATGTGTGTGTGTACGTGTGTGTATAAGTAAGCGCTGCACGGCTGGCGGTATACTCTCTTTTTGGCTCTACGCCGTAATCTCGATATTTTTCTTTACATCGGCTGTGCAGGGCTTTTTTACCTCCCTTTAATCGCTCCTTCCCCACCCGCCTTCTTCTTCTCGCTTTTTGCCCCTGTCTCTCTGTCTTAAAATGTTAATCTCGGGCTAAATCTTTATTCCATTACTCCATTTTTGCGCGACTCCCTCCTTGCTTTTTTCTTCTCGCCTTACTCTTTTTACACTGGCTCATATAAAAGCCACGACGGTTATTTCAGGAGCTGTGAATCTTACGGCCGCTCTTTTAGCTCTCGTATAAGAACGCGATTGATTTGAAATTGATGTTTCCCCTGCACGCATGCAGTGATACAGAAAAACTGCAATGTCCCTACCGTAATTTGAAATATCCCACGCTCTTTTGTGCACTGCATCCCGTTAAATTGTTGATTCCAGTAGCTGGAAATCCACCCTATACTCTTTCTTTTTCCAGATCGTATATTGTTAAAAACGAAACCCATAACTAGGTTGTAGAACGGTCGCTAAATTAGTTTCGCACGATATCTACATGCGTGTACCTTTGCCACATTATTTTAAAATATTGCGATTCGTAGCTTGGATAGGAAACAAAACTATATATTTTTATGTATATTTGTTTTTACGAAAATCAAGATAACGCTTGCAGGAAAAAGGGGAAAAATAATTTATCGTCTTCGGACTGTACAAATGAAATAATTTGGGTTCACAAGAGAACAGTTTTTTTGCACTGCGCAACATCTTGTTTTATATTGGACGTATATACGCAAATGCTGCTTTAAATGCGTTCCCGTGTCAAAGAATAGATGTAATTGAAATAATTTGAATAACAGATTTATTCAAAATAACGCTTTCGTGCAGGCCGAAAAAACCATTGATTTGAGTACATCGTTTGAAATGTCAGGTAAATTTAAATTTTATTAAATAAACTGATAGTGTAACTGTTCGTATTTTATTAAATCCGATGAGACTTTCTGTATCTTTCTCTCTCCCTCTCTCTCTCTCTCTCTCTCGCTCTCGCTCTCGCTCTTTCTCTCTCACTGCCATCTGATGCTGCAGTATAACGATCGGGTAAAATCAATAATGGATGCTTGCTTTGCCTATACCCTTTTCTTGTACTATTTTATTACAGTATATGTTATATTCATAACATAATGTTATATCCATTTAGCTTGCAATAATGGATTTTTATAATTATAGATAAAAATAGCGGATTGAATTTTCAGCATAAGCTTATGTAACAACATGTTTTTTTCTTTGCGTGAATATTTCACAATATTCTTTACCCTTCTTCTCGTTTCCTAAATTCTTTCTCATTAAAATCTCGAAAATAATAACGCTTGAAATGTATTTTAAAAGTGTAGTTGGTATCAATAAAAGTAAAAGAAATTATTTACTAATTATAAATAATTGGTCAAGCATTCTTGTATATACAGAAGGAAACGAATTCAGTTAAAAAGCTAGTAATTAAGTAAGAGACGCTAGATCATTATTATTAGTAGTAATTTTTTCAGTTGGATTTTACTAGAAGAAAAAGTCGATGCACTCAGTATCGAAACCCGAATAAAATTTCTTAATTATTTCGGGTCTAAGAGCTGTTACTTCTCAGAGTAGGCCGCGCACACATAATCTCCGAGTTTCCACCAGACAGCCAAGACCTTTGGCATAACAGAGGAGGTTGATTCGAATACAAGATTCCCGCTCTTCACACGGGTTTAGTATAAGATATTCGCTTTAGCCTAACGATTAAAAGTTTGAAGCACTCTTACGAAACGAAACAGCAGAATAAACTTGAAGTTTACGTACGTAATCTTCAGCAAAATTTAAGTCTACATGTATTTTTAAGCACCTTCCGCTAAGCTTAAAATATGTACTTTCAAATAATCTTAAGTAATTAAGTAAGTCCTAATTTACTTTAATCTTACTCTATATTCCATGCCGGCTAAATTTGAATTCCAAAAATAAAACATAAACTTTAAGTTTATGGACAATTCACAAAAACTCGTTGCCTCAGTAGTCTTGCTAATCAGAAGTTTGAAATTTCAACTCTCATTTATTTCATTTAGTAATTTGTGGTTTTACAAAGTTGAAACTTCTGTTCTTTGGTTTTCTTATTCGATGTAGAAAACTGTATGTATAACGATAAACTTTATGCAAAACTTCATTATTATACCCTAACTATAGTTGTACAAATATCACAATCAGTTTCAAGTTGCTGTACCGTAATTTTTATATAATACATCGCATTACACATTATGTTCATACAAATGAATACGACTGAATAAACTGTATTTTAGAATACAATGAAAAATTTTCGTTCATAGGGTCAACACGTATAATCGCGATGCAGAAAAATACAGATAACGCTTTTTAAGTTTTCTTTTCGAAGGGGTTTGCATTATCTGCTCGCTGAACAATTGTGCCACTGCACATTTTCAAAAATACTTTAAAATTCTCTTTTTCGTCATTTTATACTTTTCAGACATTTTTCAACGATAAAAAAAATATTTTTTATGCTGATTCTTCTTCTCCATTGTGTGCACGACACCTGACTAATTGCGACTTTCCAACTACACTGCAGAGGGAAATTCCGTCAAAGCGATCGATCACTTCTGCTGGGGTGTCCAATGCTAGAACAAGAAAGGGAGAGAACATGCCTCGATTTTTCGCGATGAAAGCTTCGACATTTCTCGCAAGTATTTTCAATTCCAAGAGCATGGAAAGATGTTGTTTACGATTAATAGGCATAATACTGGACGAAATGAGCTCAGCAATGCTTAGCCGCTATTTACCATACTGTTTACTTCTTCCTTCCGAGCTTCCGGCTGATCCATTTCTCATTCATTCCCCCGTCTCTCGAGCCATACAGTTCTATTAGGCATCTCCTCTATTTATCATTCTCTCTGTCTTTCCGTATCATTTTCTCTATTTATATCGCGCCTCTGCTCGTTGGTCGACGTTGGTCGGTCGTTGGTCGTTGGTCGCTCGCTTTTCATCCTCCTTCTCGGTTCTCCTCCGCATCTCTTCTCTCTGCGGCACCGGCGCCGGCGTCTTCTCTCACTTTTTCTCGCTCGCTTTTCAGAGTCTTTTTAGGCTGGCCGCTGGGTCGAGGCTGTGGATCATTCATGATGTTTGACGATTGCTTCTCCTCTCCCTCTCTCGCTCTCTTTTTCCTTCCTACCTACACGACGCGAGATAGAAAGAGAGAGAGAGAGGAGGAACCAAAATAGCCGGGGATTTTCCTCTTTTTTTAGCATATAGGTACTAGGGGCAGGACAGTTGGTTTATGTTGCCGGGATGTTTTTCTCATATATTATATAGGCATAACGTATTGTGTACACGCGTGTACGTCGAGGATGAAACGAATGAGATTGGGCATGAGGGGTCTCCCCCTGTTTTCCGCTTTCTCTCTCTCTCTCTCTCTCTCTCTCTCTCCCTCGCGCTCTTTGGTTCTCCCCTTTGGTCGGCGTAGCCCGGGGGGGTGGCCGCCGTACATCCAGAGAGGAGCGCGCGACGCAGGTTACACGGGAAAAAGCCAGGCCAATCGGCGAGCTCGTTCTTCTTATGCAAATAAGCATTTTCGTAAGTGATTATTCGCCTCGGCTCGGGGCTCGGGCCGTCGTGGGGTAAGGTGGCGTATAGGGCTGCCGGTGTAGCTGCCACCGCCGCCTGCCCTGGGCCTCTTATCAAGATTCTTGTTACGCTCGGCTTATCGCTCGCTATGATTTATTTAAAAGGGTGACGTTTCTATTACGAGAATTAAGGGCGTATTTATTGATTTGGACTTTGAGAGGATTGCGCGCCGCTTGGGGTCATCGTGGACTCGAATAATTTTGTGCGAGCTGCGTGTGTGTCTTTTTTTTTCAGACCGGTAGGAGGGAGGCGTCGTGAAAAACGCTCATTTAGCGATAGGGACACACTATTAGAGCGGCTAATGCTCTTTTATTGGCAATGGGGGTCTTAAAAATCGTCGACGGTTTGGAATCAAATTTAGAACGTCGTTATTCAAATTATTCCAATACATTTTATTTTACTCACGTTATTACTAATTACGATATTATCTGACTAAATAATTCACATGCTTATACAATAATTCCTTCACGAATCAGCATCGTAGATGGATATAATAGGATTTTATTCAATTATGTCTCACTGTCAAATATGATAGAGATCGCAAAGGTACAACACCTTATATTTGTAAATTTACAGTGTAATAAATATTTTCAATTTGATGTTTCTAACTTTTTTTATATTTCACGCAATTTTTTCAATTTCATTTCAATTTTCATCCAACATATTTATTTTTTTAAATTGTTACCCATATTTACTCTTACTCTTTGGCTTTATATAAATTACACTATAATATAAGAGAGAAACAAAAGCCTCGGCGTGTTGAGGAAAGTCAGCAGTGTAAGAGGTAAAATCTTGAAATTATTCCAACTAATACCGTGTAACAATCGGCCGCAAAAACTACCGCGAGTCCACGAAGAAAGATGTCTTTTCCTCAGCGGCAGTCGACGGCGCGACGTTTTTCCTCGACTCCACAGCCCAGGCTTTAATCAAGAAAGAAAGAAAAAAAAGAACAAACGGTACAGTACAGGAGGGAGTAAAAAGTCCCTGGCAGCTGGTGGGCGCAAAGCGCAAGATAAACATCACCGCCCGGTCGGGTCTCGCGGGTGAAATTTCGATGCTCTAAGAGTTTATGCAAACTTGCATGGGCACGTGGATCGCGCTCGTGGTTCTTCGGTAAAGAAAGGGGCCACAAGACCGAGACCAAGAAAGTAAGAGGGAGAGAGACGAGAGAGAGAGAGAGAGAGAAAGAGTATAGAAGAATGAAAGGGAAGTATATCAAGTAAGCGAGTAGAGGAAAAGAAACGAGAAGAAGATTGCAAAAAAGCGGAGAGGAAAGAAGATAAAGAGGAAGAAGAAGAGAAGAAGAAGAAGAAGAAAAAGAAGAAGAAGAAAGAAAAAGTGAGAAAAAGGACTGCAGGGAGAGGAAGAGAGAAGAGAGTTGAAAATCAGCATTTCTACACGGTAGATATGGCTGTAGAGAGAAGGAGCCGAATAAATGCGGCTTTTATATGCCTCGTCGTCCTCCTTTCCTTTCCTCCTCGGCGCTGCAGCAGTCCCCCTCACCCCCAACACACACACACCCACACATACACTAAGCGCCCCGTCCTTATTCCGCGCTCGCGCACACATCCCTACCTCCTGCGCCCACCGCTGCTGTTTTCCCTAACAAGACGAGAGAGAGAGAGAGAGAGAGAGAGAGCGCGCAGACGGCGTGATGCTCTCTCCTTCTCTCTCTCCCTCTCGCGCGCTCTCTGCTCGTCTTTTTCATCCCCTCGGCACGCGGAATTATTATACGGCCGCGTTCAAGACTGACAAGGTACGTATAACGCCGGAGGAGTGCCGAAAAGCGCCAACGAATATACGGAGATTTAGCCATTGTCTACTGCCTTTTATGCTCTCCCAGAGATATTGTTTTTATAATTTTTCTTTTCTCCTAGTTCCTCGAGCGAGAGGAAGGAATTGTTTTTCCAGGTTAGAATGTTTGCCTTTTTTCGGCAGGAAGCTGACTCGACGTTTCTTTGTTCAATTGGGAGGATGCTGATCGATATGATATAAGTATCTGGAAATATTTAAACTCCAGCGGTATGACTGCAGTGGGTATATATGTAAAAACTATACGTAATATTGAATAAAATTTGTTCGTGACATTTGCCAATAATGGATTGACGATCCCATTTTGAAAAAAAATTACCTCTATAATGATACTCGAAGAGTGATAAAAAGCCGATTCGATATATTAATGCGATCACTATAGTTTATATGATTTAATGATTAAGTACATTATGAATAACGTATACAAGTTAATTGAAAACTAAATTTGATTTCATAGCAGCGTAAAATTTTAACCTCCCTCGATGTCCCATTCACATTAATTGGTATCATCTTCGTAAATGTCATCATCGCCAATTCAATTTCAAACTAGGAATCAAAGTAACCTTTGCAATTTGAAAATTGATCCAAATTTAAGTTTTCCCTCGAAATGAGGTATCCCGCAGCGACGAGTTCATCGGTATGCTGCTTACGTTGATTTTCGAAGCGAAATTTGAAATCGGTGACCCAATAGAAGCCGGAGAATACGAAATTTCAGGAAAATCGAACCGCTTGCAGCGAATTCACGCTTAAATTCGCCTTCTCGCATTCAGCCTCGGATCCGGCGCATCCACTCTATCTTCCATGTTTTTATACCAATTTTAACTTCAAATTTGAAATCAACGACGTCGAAAGACGAATACCAGAAGCCTCGACTTTTGTCCAATACAATCCTGCAACCAGTTTTTCGTGCAAGCGTGAAATTTTACAAATTTTATAAATATACGTGACTTAATCCTGTTCTATGCATATACTAGAAGCAAATTTTGAAATACTTATTTGCATACCTGAAAATTATTGTTCCGCCTACTACTTTTGTCAAGAATTGCTGGTATAGAACGACCTGACATGGAACACAATCATATAAATAATCCATATTTGTATAGAGTGTATAGAGCAACAGAAAACCGAATCAGAGTGAATTGAAATAGTAAAGCCACCAATAGTGCGGTATGCTCCTCAACGATCAATTTTATTCATCCTTTATTTAGCTGGAGAAAAGGAATCCGAGCTTGTAGAGACCGGACTGTAGAGCGGTCCAAGCCGGATGTTAACAAACACAGCTGTATACGGTACCATCTCTATACGAAGTCGTCTCGTCATCAATATTCATAGCTCGACAGTAATTCCTCGGAGCTGCTGAACGAAAAACTCGTTATACAATCGGTGCAGATTTTTTGGATAGTTTCGCATCCGATCGAGCGAAGATAAGAGTGGTAAGAAATTAAAAACTCCCTGGTATACATTATAAAGTGCAGAAGTCGTTTACGATTGGTGGCTTTGCATGCATACAGCTGATGGTATACATATATAGAGCGAGAGTCGCGCGGAAACGGTTGGCGAAGCGAGCTGAGTTGCACACGGGGTAGGTAGGTGGGTATACACGGTTGCGCACGGGGCGCAAAGTGAAGGAGACGCCGCTAAGCAGAAACTCTCCCAGAAGAGCCTTTTAGCCCTAATTGGCTGCAGTCCGCGGAATCGATACTCGCCGCCTTGCGCCTTCCTTCTCTCGCTCTTACCCGGCGGATCTCTACCCTTTTTCTCCGGCTCTTCTTTCTTTCGCTCGATGATTGTTGCTTTTTCACCTCGCACTTGTCTCTCGATGCAGCAGCTCTACCAACCTTATCGATCTACTTTATTTTTATGCATTTTCACGCTGCACGCCAAGAGATCTTGAGAATTTTTCAATCTCTGCGCTGCGATGGAACTAGTATAGCGCACCTTTTTTAAAGATGGATTTCGTCCCTATCGTCTTGTTATTATTGTACTCTTATCGAAAGTACTTGTGCACGCCGGCTCATCGTTACAATCGAAAGCTCAAGGCCGGGGGTGAGATTTGGGAGGCGAAGCAAATTCAATTACAAAATCGTCCATGTTCGCTCTCATGCAGGTAATATAACGGCTCGTGGCGGATGAATACAAGCTTTCCATAGACCATAAGGCCGGACAATGGAAGCGCAAGAGCCACTCGGCACTTTTTAGCAAAGTAAACGTCCGCGTCCAGCCGAATATCCATCAAGCACTCGTCGAGTCGGCATCGCCGGTGTCTGGTGCAGCAGGAGAATGGTCGCGAAAGCGGCGGCGGCGGCGGCGGCGGCGGCAAGGTAGCTCCGGAACGCTGTATTATTGATGGAGCTCTGCGGCAGGCCATGAATGCAAGTCGAGCTATAGCTGTGCAGTGTCATCCTATCCACGATATACCTATGCATATACATATATATATATATATACAGCGCATGCACCGAAGCCCAAGTCCGAGAGTCTGCGCGCGTATGCAACAATGGGAGAGAGAAGCGAGACAAGCACGTCGTCGTCGTCGCCGTCGTCAGAGAGAGAGAGAGAGAGCCGGAGCTGAGCTGCGTCCCGCTGCGCCACGAGATGCGGCCGAAGCTCGTCATCGAGATTATCGCGACGAGCTCGGCGACGCCTCTCCTCGATGACGCCGACGAGATGCCGCCCGGCCACGAGAGCTGACGCTGCGGCGAGCCGATCGACTAGCCCGATATCTCTCTCTCTCTCTCTCTCTCCCTCTCCCCCTCTCTCTCTATCTATGCTCCCCTGCCCTGCACCTCCACTCTACATATATATATATAGATATACCGCACACGCGGAGAGGGCCGCCGCACGTATTACAGTATATATAGGCACACGTAGAGCTGGTGCACAAGTGCGCGATGCAGCGCCGCGCATTCCTTTGTCTTAATTAATGGGGGAGCTAGTTGCTGAATCAAGTGGGCGTTTGTTGATTCAGCCCGGCATTTCTGAGCTAATAGTCTACGAGTGACGCTGACCAGCTTGAAAATCTCATTATAGCTTCCAATGTTATACTTGCATATATTATACAATGGATCTTGGTCATTCTGCGGATGATCCACAAAGAGAAAGTATACTCTCACGTGCATACCTGAAGCTCGTGCTGCTTAAATCGCATCCTTCGATTGTATAAACCCGGTCGAATTCAATGCAACGGTAGAATTTGATAAAATCGTCTATTCTCCAAAAATAGACTCTTCAAAACCCGATCCTCCTTCAGCTCTGCAGTGCAGCTCGAAGACTAATCGGATTTATTTTTAATATATACTTATAGCTCCGCGACTCTTTTTTTTAAATACAGTAGCTGTGTATTACTTTCATATATTATATTTATATAAGGAGTCAAATAATTGAATGAATTCTTTAATAATCTCGATTTCAGGGGGCGTCAGTCGGTAGTCAAGACTTTAGAACCGTTGCCTCGGCTGTTGTCCATAAGTAAGAGGATCGCCGATATTTTATCGGCCAATTCGGCCGAGCTTCTTGACATTTCGTAATACGAATTTCAGGACGTTTCCGCACTCTGAACGATTTTTCGATTCAAATTCGATTAGACTCTCAGCAGCTTTATCGACAGCCCTCCTTTTTTTTGTCTCATTTCTCTTATAACGATATAACGATTCTTTTTATGATATAACAATTTGAATCGACTAGATTGAAAAGCGCGAGAATTAAAAACATGCCTATTACTTCATTACGTTTAACAAAAAACTTGACAAAATCCAGAACATGTATGACAGAACGAAATCTGTCTTTCTTGAAATGTATAGGTATGTGCATAGGGTCAATAGGGCGACATCGAATTTGACATATTTCGTATATATGTCAGTAATGAAATATGCAATTATGCGCGCGTATATGTCAATTTTAATCAGGCCCTGGTCGATTAGCAATCAACATAACTATACTGAATTTGACCGGTAAACCACGCACTAATTTGACATGCGTATTACACCGCGCACTTAGCGCGCGATTTAGCCCCACCAAGAATTTAGCAGATGGACAAAGTTCCATTTGCATCCTACATTCTGCGCTTAGTCCAAATAAGATAAAGACGTATAATGTATAATAGATAATACTATTTGTCCACCGCAACTCATCGCGAGCCCATTGGTCGTGAATATAAACTTGCAAGCATCTTGAAAATGACGTCAATCAATATTGAAACATGCTATGAAAATTTACACTGCTATTCTGACAGGAAGAGAGTATAATCAACTAAGATCTTCTATAAGTAATGATAAAGCTCGTGCATTGTTTTGCAGAGGCGAGCTAATTGTCGCGATCGATAATTACAAGATCTATATTAGGAGCATGGAGCTATAGATTGCAGCCAAGGGATTTCCAGAGATGCTTCTCGAATTCACACGGTATAACGACGAACCAAGTTTCCCGGCTCGATGTATTCCTGTGCGCGCGAGAGCCGCGATGATGGCCGTAAGTCTCAAGAAAGCTCGCGGCGGCGGCAGCGGGGCTATAGTCATGCAATCCGCATAAGTGACGCCGCTCCACGAAGCTCCTCCCTTACTCTCCCTCGCCTACTCGACCTTAATATGCCCCATGAAATTAAAATATCATTCGTGATTCGCATCTTCCTACGAGTTATTCGCTATTGTCGTACATTGCGAGGTACGTAAATGGATGAATTCGTTTGGCCAATGACTAATGCAACAGCGCAAAGATTATAAAAGCGGATTCCTTATATAAACATATATAACAATATTAAAGTAAAGCGACAGTAAGAAAAGTACGAAAACATCTTCAGTTGTAATTTTTTACATTATCCGCGTGCTTCGGTGTAGTGACTATGATGTAAATAAGTAAAAAATTGTAATATCAGAAGCCATTTTTGCAGTGCCATAAAGTTAAAGAGGTTTTTAAAAAGTACAGGTAAACTAGATAAATATCCATTTTTCAAACTGAAAATGAAAGTGCAGCTTTTGCGAACTTTAAATTCTTCTTTATCGCCGCGTCTAGCGCACGGAAATTCCAATGCAATATCAAATCAAATTGAAAATTGCGCATCCTGTTTCATTAAACCTGGATAACAAAGTAGTCTCTATATACGATCTCGAGTTGCGAACACATGCAGTACGAGGACGTGGAGTACGCAGAAAAACTTTCGTAAACAAGCCGTGCAAATAGGTGTCACGAGGCTTGACGTTGGATAGGTACTGTCAAAACTTTCCTGATGAATGTCAACGTCATTCTTTCATTATACCCTCAAACTATGTGCATTAGATTGCACAAACAAAATCAGCATATTTACTCGGATAATTTGGAAATGCATAACATCCAGGGAGAAAGATTTATTATCATATTACGGTGTAATCTGCAATGTGTAATAGGAATTTGGGAATGACATTCTAAAAAGATTTCGACGCACAATTGTCAAAAATGGCCGGTAACGACATTTCGTGCGACAAAATAAAATGAATTCTCTCGTCCTTTCGTTACACAAATACTTGATCGTATCAGTAGGTATACGCGAGAGTTCAATGAACCTACGCAATCATATTTCTTTTCCAAATCCTCATTGCACGAATATTCGTCGATTCACGATATTTGCGGAAGTAATCTATAGTTATGGACACAGTTTGTGATTACATGAAATTTACGTGAATTCGAAGGCTTTTCCATATCCGAAAATAAACAGAAATAGATGCTCCATAGTAAGATGATCGATTGATAATTTCGCGTGTACTGAATCCATTAAATGCTATTCAATTTTAACATTTTTCTCTCTTATTGTAGGTACTTGATGTATAGTTACTTGATCCCAATTCATCAGATCGACATGTTTTGTAGATTTGTAGCAATTCATAACTCACAATAATCGAAATAATAAAATATTCTGTTTAATTAATGTTGTATAAAGATATATCAGCTATTTTACTATTAATTATTACTATAATTTTATTACACCTATGTTAATATAATTATATTGTTATTTACAAGTGTTTTAATCTCTTGTAAGATCGAAAGATATTTAACTAAAAAACTTCTACAAATATTTATTCGACTCGAATTCAGCATTTTATACCAATTTCTATATATACGTATTCTGCGCATTCTTATTTAGCGTATTCTTAAGAAAAATTCTTTTGTAAAGATTTTTAACACTCTTATCATAAGCGCAAATATTCTCGATAAAGTCATTCCTCAAATAAAGGAATCAACGCGTAAAAATAAGTAAAAAAAAAAAGGAAAAAGTAAGGGGTGTCGAGCTGAGGGCAAACTTTCGATCCAATTGAGGTAGAAAAAGTGTATTACATTATTCAGCGTGTGCAGCGGTAATCCACTAGCATCTCTAAGTCGGAATAAAGCGGATTTGGTCTCCCTCGCGCACGCTAAACCATTCAAATACGTACGCTCCATTCCGAAATTTCCGACAGATACGATTAATTTGTGCTCGGCGCTGCTCGCACTGCCTCGGGCCAGCCTCGGCACCAGCGCACCGCTCCCTCCTGCATCCTATATACATATATATATATACGTCCAGTGGAACTGTGCACTCGTCAATTTGCATTTCGATTAGCCCGATCGTCATTGCACCCCTAAGACTAGACTCGCTTTTATTTTCGCGGCTGCGGTGCCGGCGGAACTGGAGCTCTCTGGCAGTACGACGGGGTGGAAGGGAGAAAAAACGCGTCGGGGAAAACGGAGCCTTTATCGCTCCCCTGCGAACTATCGCCTCGTGACGGGAATGTCGCGGCTAATAACGTTTCTTAAAGGTAAAAGCTCACGGCGCGCGTAAATGTCCAAGCGGACTGTATATACACACACTTTGCGGCCTACGCGCGCCTCCAACAAATTGCGTGCCGACACGCACTTGTCCAATCGAGCAAGATTCTCTCTCGTGGCTTTCCTCGTTTTTTTTTTCTTTTTTCATTATTACGACGCGGTTTCTCCGAGGAATGCGCGTATACAGAGTGTATATTATTCAAGGGGACGAGAATTGTGTACTTGATATACCCGCTCCCTACGTGCAATAATTTTTCTTCCTCCTTTCTCTTTTTCCTTTTTTTTTTTACCCCGCGGAAGGATGATATTTCACAGTCATTGAAGTGGACAGTTTCGAAAATGTGCTGCGGAGTTTGCTTGTCGGATAAGCGGGCGTTTTTATTTTTATTAATTACAGTACAAACACACAAAAATCCCTTTAACATTTTTATAGCTGTAGATAGATATTCGTATTATGATATTTAGAAATTGGACGCGGGTTTACGTACCTATCAAAGTTTTCATATAGACTTATATTATGTCAGAATAAAATGATGATTAGTAAAAATTAAGTCTTTTGATCATATCTTTAGTTTGCTTCTTGTCGAAAAATTGTGCGAATCCACCTTTGTATAGTTAAAAATGTTCACAGTTTGACTTTCTCGAAATCAAATAGATATATATAGACGCGTATGCATATAGAATACCTGGTAAAGGAGTATGGGATCACAGGGCATACATTTTTCAGTGTACTCATGTGTATTATACAAAAACTTAATGTGCTATTAACTAATTTGCAATTAGAAACATTAGTTCATTTCTATCACCCACTCAGTTTTGCTATTGTAAGTAGGAAGTAAGTAAGTATATTGCAATGCAAAAGTTATTTTTATCTTTGGAATTGTCGTTGCAATTAAGCATTGCTAAGCTACAAATATTTTACAACTTGTTAATTGAGCAACAGGAAGTCGATAACTCGCTTAAATCCAGGAATAAATACTGCAGTACGTAGATCCTGATCAAGGTCATCGAGGACTTTGATGCGAGAACCACATCATAAGCGATTGCCAGACACGCAATTAAAAATTCATCGACTGCAGATGATGGATACGGGAATCAGACTTCGAATTCGCCCGAGGAATAATTAGTAATTTCGGGAGCGAAATGAACGGGAAATGGTTTTCGTGCGGTGGGGCGCGTAGTTTAGGGTTTAGGGTAATGCTTCTCCACTCGATTATTCCATGGGATTGAACTATAAAACTCACCATCGATCCGCACCCTTTTCTTTCTTTGCTATACAGTATACGTACAACTTCTTATTACTTGACAACATTTAACAATTAATAGATCAATCGAAAAACTTTTATTTATAAAAAAAGTTTTATATTCTTAGCAATATCTGTAATTTATACTTGGAAGAACCATGTACAACTGACTTATTTATTTTTCAGAAATTCAAGTTTCGAGTCCACAGAGACTTTACGTGGAAAATGATATAACTGGATGGAAAGCCTATAACTGATTTTCTGCTTTTCAACGCATGATCGAGCTAAATTGCTTTTTCCTTATACGGATACGTACGATCAATTACGGTTTCAGCCCAAATAGGCAACTTAATCGAAATGATTTGAAGCTCATCATATTTAAAATACGAAAGTGTAGTTTTATTTAATTGTATATATTTTATTAAGGTGAAAATAATTATTCACATATATAAAATAAATAAATTACTCGTTGTAGTGTACGAAGAATGCGGATGGAGCAAATATAATATAATAAAGAGTGGAATATTGATGCACTCCCGATGTCGATGTGATAAATAATTTTATTTACATTCGATTAACCATTCGACATAGTTTCTCCAGAATCGAACGATCACCAAACTCCGGTGGGATCGTTGTTCGGCAAGTTCTTCTGCTCGTCCGCTAGTTTTTGCGTCTGCTTGCACTCGGCGCTCCCGTAATCCCAGCAGACCGCGACGTTCGGCGCATCCGTGCAGTAGCACAGGGTGCACTCCTCGAAGAAGAAAGTCCAGGCCACGCACGCGACGTATTCTGTAACAATTTTTTACAATTATTGCAGAGTCCTTCATTTAGGAGCTGTTTGGAAAACTCGTGCGTTTGCAGTTTATTATACTGCTTCGTCGATCATTATACATATACTCACTGTGATACGGCTTGGGTTTTCCTGGGCTTCGGAAGTCCAGTGACGCCTCCTTCTCGTTGTAGATCGGCTCCTCGGTTTTAACTGGAAAATTCAATGTTACGATTTACCATTAAATTCATTCTGTTTTATTTTATTGAGTTGACCTTGCAGTAGATTTTGCTAGGCTTTATAAATTAATGAAAGGTTCTATTCTCTTATGCGAATGCTAAGCGCACAAAAATTAATTAACGTCTCACGGAACAAAGCTGAATTATATTTTAAATATGCATTAAATGTTACAAAAGACTCTACTGCACTGAGCTTTTTCCTAGAACATGAAAATCTTGACTGTACTATTTCTGCGCAAACGTATTATATTCTCAGATTAGATAAGTGGAAAGTCTTTTGTGTAACATTCTTCAGATTAATGAAATACATACGTGCTATTTTTAATTTACTATCAAAAGACCATCACATGTATCCGAGTACAGTGTGTGACTCGAGTATGGCGGAAACGTGATTCATTGATATGAGTAAACATAAGTATAAAGAGTAATATTTGGGCGTTACGTTTCGTGACCTCTCGAACAATTCACAATTACAATCCGTGCCAATTAACAAAGAGCTAAATAATTTCAAACCTGAGAGCAGTAAAAGCTAGGTCTATATTCATATCAAGTTGAAAGCATTATGCAATAATAAATTACAGTTTTGTAAAATGAATTAAAAGAAAATGTGAAAAAATGTTGTACCAGCCCCTTTGTAGCATACAACAATTAGATTTACGAAGAGCGCAGCAAGGAAGTGGAAACATTTTACCGTTCCCAAAGCAGTAGTTACTTGAACTTTATCTGCACTTGATAAATAAAAAGGTATAAAGGCCATGAAAAGTTTTTACGTTTCCGTTCATATGAAAATATATCTATACTTGATAATTGAGTAAAAATATATACAGATTGATAGACTACAGCTTTGGTTAAAAATGGCAAATTTATCCAGTTAATACATATTTGATTTGAACTTAAAATTCACCGCGCAAGCTTTTGTTCCCCGATACGATCGTAATGCGGCAGAGCGATCTAAAAAGAATAGTAAATAAAGCTAAACTCATACTTTACCTGTGTAATAATAATAATTTCCGACTCTATTGTAGGCCAAGACAGGCACACCTCGAGCGAGCGCCAGCCCAGCTGCGAATTACAAACACAAAGCACACGGAACAATTCATTATTATATAGATACAGCCAAATTATTAGTTATACATATATAGGTGTATTATGAAAGATAACGAGAGAATGGAGCGATGTGTGCAGAGGTGCAAGTCTCGATGCTTATATGCTTATATGCTCACTCACCGAACGCCAAAGTCGCGAGGGCACAGCAGCCGATGATAACCGAAAGCTTCATTATTCCTGCCGATATAGAGTATACTCTGCCAAGGTCGAGTGTAGTGTAGCGTGAACTGGGCGAGCGGCTCGTTCCTTACCAAGTGAGTCGAGTGCAGGCGCGGTTACCGGAGTATAGGTCAGTCTATGACTCGTCTTGCGCTTAATGAAGGCAGACAAATATATGCAGTTGCGCGGCGGCGGCGGCGGCGGCGGCGGCGGCGGCGACGACAGCAGGGCCAAAAAGTGGGGTACAGAGCTTGATGGGCTCCTACTCTTCTTTCCCTCTCTTATCTTCCGTCCGACGCATCGCGCCTGCACTTTCCATTATTGCACGATTTGTTTTTCAACTGCTCTTGTATTGAGCAGACCTGCCGGAGACCGAGTGCAGAGGCGGGTTCCGTATTATAGGTATGGGTTAGGTACCTATAGGTACCTAACCTAGCTGCAGTGAGTCAGCAGATGAACAGCTCACTCGACACTCGACTAATTGAGATTGATTTGGTATTGCCAGTTCATTGATTATACGCTGATTAGCTGTACACCTTAACTTGTATACATCGCCTGTAGAAAGTTTGCATTGTATTTGAGAAAGTGTATATAACTGCGGATAAGGCTGTATATTATGCTTATATATATTAATCGTATTTAAATGACATTACATGCTTTCAATAATGTGAATATGTATTAAGTAGCTTTATCGCCATCTATTTATTATCTAGGAATAAGGAAAAACCTTTAAAGAGTCATTGGATATCCAAGCCTAAATCAAGCTGGGAATATCTCGAAAGTTACTTTTTCTTATTCAAAATATGTATATTGCAGTCGAGACAAAGACAGAGTTTCTGAATTGCTCAATTTTCATCTATTTGTTATTGAGAATAGGACAGGCCTATGTATAAGAATTACCGGATTTTCTAGCCGGAATGAAGCAGAGAGAATCGCAAAAGCAAGTTTCTGTCATTCAAGATGTAGTTCAACGCGTATAACGCGGAAACGTATTTTTAGCCTAAATATATGTGTATAGGAAAGCTTTTAAGAATATCAAAAATGATGTGATAGAAAATTATGCTTGGCGATTTTTGCAGACAATACCATTGAAACATCCATTCGACCTTCATGTCATCCCTCAACTTGTCATGGCTATAAATCATCTTTTCTTCAATTCATATTCTGTGGTTTGATTCTCATATTTCAGACTAAGTCATAAGCAGTATAGGCCGTTAGCCTCATATTGACTTCTCTTATTTATATCTCGATAGAAATTTTACAAGTTATTTTTTCCTTAGAATAATGTTAATCGCTGTATTTTGTATCGGACTATATTTGCTAGTTACTGCATATAATTTAGTATGTACTGTTGTGCGGATTATATATTTTATAAATAATCTAATATGTTTACGTTGACTTATATATCGAAGATTTGAAAAAAAAATCCGTTACCCGATATAGCTTGGTCAATAGATAAAATCCTCAATACAAATCGGTACCTATTCACGCGATTTGCATTGCAATATTTCATTATACAGTGGGCAATCCAAATCTTAAAGTATAAATATATTGACAACCTTGAGTATTGATTTCTTGTTCTAATAGTCTTATTTTTCCGAATAGATTTAGACAGTAAACAGATCATTTATAAAATACTTATTGATTTAAAAGGTCTGGACACTAATTTATTGCCTCACGTTTTAGCAAAGTTAACCAAATTCTTCATTCCTATTTATCCCAAATAAAATCCAAATGTCTTAATAACTGTATGATTCTTAAATTTATATAAATAATGAAAGAATCAGGTTTAAATTATTGGATAAAAATATTATTTAATGTAAACTATATATAAATCATTATACATAAGCTAATTGAATACATATTAGTTACCAATATACGCATAATTATTATTAAATTAAGTATAGCATAAATAAATGTAGACATGCTCGACGTAACAAATCATTACAATTATGTTATATTATAGCTTAAAGTACATTGATGCAAGTATAAATGTTTTTTAATTAAAATTTCCTGAGATATCTGCAGTACCCAGACCCACCGTTCTTCCTACAGAATCGCGAGTTCTTAGTCTGCTTCTTCCAAATTTTCGTATGAGGTACTAAAACATACGAATGAGAAAAGTTGATTTTTAAGCTGCACAATAAATTTATTAAATATATATATATACCGAAGTTAACTCTGAGCTAAAAAAAAAACCTGCAGCCATCGATAAGCTTGAGATAACTGGAAATCGAGCTGCATAAATAAGGAAGCGAAATAAACGGGCGAAGGGGGGTGGAAGCCGGGGTAAGGGATAAAACTTACTTATCCGCTGGAGAGCCATCGGATCGGAGACCGCGGAGCTCGAGTACTTCCAGCTCAAGTCGCAATCTATCTTGGTGCAGGCGGCTTTTTCATTCGCGCCGCAGATGCAAATGTTGCACTTGTCTTTGAACGTCATGCCCGGTGTACAAAGCTCCGGGAATTCCGCAATCGAGAAAACTTTCTTATTTGACTCTCGAAATTCCAGGCTCTTGTCGTAATGCGCCAGACTGCAGAGCGCGTGTCTTCCACTCCCGGAGCACAGGCACTCGTACTGATTGTAAAGAAACGTGCTCCCGGACTCGCAGAGAAAAGTTATGTCTAAGCCAGATGTATAACAAATTTTTAATTCACATTTCGCTAGGAACGCGATGTTAACGAGGTCATCATATGTGTATATGTATGAGACCAACGAATAAAATATTCATTTTCTTTAAAATTCAAGTTTTCGTTCGTTACAGGTATATTGAAAATATTATGTATTTTATAGCTTATTTTTGTGAAAAGTAAGTAAACGAGATAAGATGGTTATACTCAGTAATTGATCGTCGCGCATTTCCACTCCGATGCAAGGGAAAGAATCGCAGGTATAAGAGAGTCCATCGCCACTGCAAATGCACTGGTTGCAGTCCAGGGAAAATATGGAATATGAAAGGCATACCTTCTGTCTTGGTTTAGCTGGATAAATACCTGAAATTAAGTTCATTCCCGGAAAAGAAATCTCGTAGAATAGGTAAAGCCGGAATTTAATATAATTTAAAGCTTATGTTCACGAGAAATTCGCAATTCAGTATGTGCTAGTCCAAGAATTTGACGAGATAGACGATGACGAGCGCTGCAGAAGCAAACGTATAACTATTTTAATTCATCGAAAAAAAAATTCAAATTCCTACAACAACGAAATGCTCCGCATCAGATAATAAGGACTACTTTATCATGGCGCGAACCATTAATCGAGAATTTTATCGTGGACCGGCCAGTAGTTATACAGGAATGATCCAATCGTCGGCAAGCAAACGGGAAGCCGATCCTCGCGGCTCGGCGCGAACAAGAGCACGAAGAAAATGCTAATGCCACATCACCTATCAGCATATGTAATACGTACCGCAGTCTTCGTCCTCGTCGCGTCCGGTGGCGGCATCGAGGCTGCAGCCGATTCCCAAGCAAGCGGCCTGCTGGCCACCTTCGCCGCAGATGCACGTGTCGCACTTGGTCTTAAACACGAGGCCGGGAGTGCACTTGTCGAGCGAGTCCGCTAATGAGATGATTGAGCCGCTCGTGGGACGTAGATTGTGGGCGAGCTCGTAGCGGGCCGAGCTGCAGAGGGCGTGCTTCTGACTCCCGGCGCAGAGGCACTTGTGCACCCGGTTGTACAGGAACACCTCGCCCGAGTAGCAGTCCACCGTCAGATCTGTGGACCATTCGGTCGTGTATCGCTGATACCTAAGTCTATACCTAATTATATGTACGCTTACTGACAAAATGACCTTTGTATTGGGATAAGATTGTTAGGAAAGGCTTCGCGGGATGGAATGGAATTAATTTACTGACTCTTGTGGGAATCGGCACGTTGTGCAATTGGTATTTGGCTTGCGGATGTGGGCGCAAAACTCTAGGTGCTTGAGATGAGATACGGTTCGTTATGATACGAGAAGAAATCGATAAATCTTGCACAGACAGAAAACATGTTGCTTGAAAATGTTGTACGAACGCTTCTAATGCAACTTATAGTGGAACGGTAAGCAGTTCGAAACCGTTGCCAAAATATCAAACTAGTGGTAAAAGTTAAAAATAACTTTTCATTTTTCTCGGGTAAATGGTTTACAAAAAAGTCAGTAAAACCCTATTTGTACCCTGCATGATAATAATGAATAGTTGCAATTGAATTACAGTTATAGGTACTTACTTAATAAAAGATCATAGGGAATTTTCAAAGTTGCGCACGACCATTCGGTGCAGTCTATCGACATTCCGCTTGGGCTGCACTTACACATGTTGCAGTCTATATGAAATGTTGAATTAGCTATGCAAATCATATCGTCTTCATTTCTCTGCTGCAGATTCACCGCTGCAATAAAAAATCGCTTTATTTAAAACATTGAAATATTAAAAATAAAAATTACCGTACTAGCTATAATTAAAGTGATATATAAGAATATGTGATTTCATTTTGTGACTAATTACATACAGTAGGAAAGGCAGTTATGAAATGAGGTGAATCTATACTTATTTAACGTGATGTATTAATTAATTTACCAGCAGCGTATATAGAGGGCAAAAAAATAAACAACAATATCACGCTTGAAAAAGCTTGATGATTTTTGCGGACCAACATCGTGAGCTAAATTTTTACACTGGATCGGAAAGGCAAGTGGGAACTAAAAATATACTCTTCTATATTTTCGTTTTCTTAAGAGACCTTGAACAGTCTAAAAACACTGCCAACATCTTTCCACTTCCTCGCACATAATTGGCATTGATACACTTTTTACTTAACTTCATCTTTACGAAATATTTCAATAATACTTAAATATTATGTATTGAAAAATTCTTTTACAAAATCAAAGCTGAATTCATATATATTTAACATAGTAGCCATATTTTGTATCGTGTAAACAGCATTCGAATTAAACATTGAAATTTGTGGAACATTTCCGTTCAAATTTTCATGTAGAACAACATGCTACAATTCAAACTAGTATATTGATCGAAAAAGTTCAAAAATACCAAAATTACATTAACGATATAGCTTTTCGTCAAGTTATTTTGACACATATAATTAAAGCATATTTTTAACTCGTAATGTTCACCTTTCCCATAAAAACTACATAATAATATATTTCTGTATACTTGATCCAGGAGATTTCAAAATTAAAAAATACAAATAAGTGCGCATATTGTTATATTAAGTATATGTTACATCCAAAACAAACACTCAAACAAATTTAAGATAGCAATTAACGTCCAGTGGCAATTCTCGCTCTATTATTATCGTACGGCTTTATTTTTAAAACTTATAAATCGCCGCTCGTAAGCTACTCTAATATTGCGGTAAATCCATAAGAGATTCAGCGTGTAATACGCGCGCAAATGAAAATGATAAACGCACGGCCACTATCATAAATAAACCAAAATACAAACGAGAGCGAGCGAGAGAGAGAGAGAGAGAGAGATGATCCCGCGGTGTCCGCTACATTATAGCACACGAAGCAAATAAAAAAGCTAATAGAAGTAAATCGGGGTACAGCTAATAAAGACACTGTATATCCAGCGGATATGAACTTGAACCCCTCGGCCAGTTTACAATGCTCTTTGTTCGAGGACGTGAAATATTGTATACACGAGGATGCTGCTATGTGCGGTCGTAAAAAAAAATCCCTCGCGGCCGGGCGGCGCTGCTATTGCTAGCGTGAAAAATAGCTGGGCTCATTATTCGCCGAGGGACGAAAGATATGCACTTTTCGCACTAGCATTGAATATTCGAAATTTCCTCTGCGCCAAATTCTAGACCGCAGCTCGCGCACAATTCCGCTCTATGAAGTATGAATAATAAAATTCGTTATCATCTTCCATACCGATAATACTGGACGCTGCAGCAGGAATACGCCGCCGCTATCCAGACAACAATATGTTATCAATAATCGAATTCACTTCTGATCTGTTACTGCAGTGTACAATATTCCTTTGTAATATCTCCTTCCCTATGTTTTGCTGAATTGCTGCACTTTTCCGCACTTAGTCCTGTGTTTCAAAAAAAATCATCGTAAACAAAAATATCTTTGTGCTTTAAAACAAATCTAATTTATTATTTTTAATTTAATATTTTGGAACCGCGAATCCAAGGATAAACTTTATTTTATTTTTTTATTATCCAAATAACAATTATGCTAACGTACGTATTCATCCTATAGAAATATTTTTAGCACTTTAGTTAAATTTTAGGAGTAAAAAAGCTGTTCATTTAATATTATATATACTGTTGGTGTTTCATGAAAAATAATAACCGTAATTTTATCGCTAATAAAGCAATTTTACAAACAGCTAATTCAGAGTCTGTCGAGATTGAAGCATAAAAGCCTGCCTTTATTTATTCATTTTATATTTCCATACAAATTCTTTTAATTTATAAAATTGTGCAAAGTTAATTGGCGATTTTCATATGAAATGGCCGTACAAGCTCACTTTCTCAGAGTATATAAAATTTACAGATTGAAAATTATTTATTATTATTTATCGCGGTAGAAAATAATTCATGCCTGCGGAATAAAATATATAACAGTTGCATTAAACTGAATTTCCAAAATCACGATAGCACTGCGTGATAACTATAATAATATCTGTCCACAAATTTCCACAAAACACACAGAATTCCAGTAGTTCAACCAACTAATAATATATTTTATAAATCATATCATATCCATTGTGTACAGATCTGATGGTCGTGTTTTAAAATAAAAGTTTTGGATGGAACACGCATAATCCATTCCCAGGCATGCGACGAACTCGTGCCTACAGTCAACATTAGCAGCGGCGCTACACGCGTTTGCTCGCGCGAGCGCAATTATTGAACTCGTGTACTTAATGACGGATCTAATGCGGCATTATCTTGATTCGATTATGACGATACCATTATTAATCTAATTGATGGCACAAAACACGCGCTTACGTTTTGTACGATTATATATTTACTTTATACGTCGCGTCTTGTTGCATAGAAACATAGTTTCGTTTATTATGAATATCTTACGAGCTTTATCGCACGCAAATAGCACTATTATTGTAAGTAGAGTATATATAGAGAATTTCGGGAATGTGTCTGCAGTAGTTTTTAACATTTTTAACCAGCGGATTACTGCGAGTCATTTGAATTGCGTTTGCGACAAACATGAAGTCGTTCTATTTAAATTATTTGATCTCTGCAGTATCGTTACTATCGTTATTGCATTTAATCGATGGCTCTTCAATGACAGTGAATCGAGTGCCCACACCTAATCATAATATACCAGACTTCTGTAAAAGGTATGTGCAAAACTTTTGATATACTAAACTGTCGCTAACTCTTCTAACTCGGAAAATTGCAGCCCAGTATATTGCAATGGCCCATTGTTACATACAGTACAGTTGGCTCGCATATTCGATGATAGCAAAACATTCGTGGATTTGTATCAAAAGTACGAAGAAGACGTTACAATAAATAAGTACGTGAATCTGAAAAATTAAAAAATATTACAATAATAAGTATTCCATTTTGATAAAATTCTATTTAATTTTTCTCTAATTGAAATAACAGCTTTAACCGTTTAATGAACAACACACGTAACAATCCGAATGCCGAAGAAATTCGGAAATTCGTGGAAGAAAACTTTTCGGAAGTGGACGAGCTGGAACATGCAGAATTAACTGATTGGAGCGAAAGCCCAGCTATTCTCGATAAAATAAAAGATACGCGCTACAAAATCTGGGCGAAGGAACTGAATGACTTATGGAAAACTCTGGCGATGCGCATTAGAACTGACGTTCAAGACAATCCAAAACGTTACAGCATCATTTACGTTAACAATACTTTTATCATACCGGGAGGACGATTCAAAGGTTCGTCAAATTTGCACATAGACTAGGAAGAATAGGTTTTTTCTTCGTGCATTTTATTTTTTAAATTTTCTACCGTAAAAGTAATTTGTCTTTATATTGTGTATGTGCATTTCAACAAAATTTAAAAATTCGTAATAGTCAAAATCTCTTTTGGAACGATACCTTCTTCTTCACAGAATTCTACTACTGGGATAGTTATTGGATTATCGAGAGCCTCCTGATAACAGGGTTGCGAGAAACCGCAAAGGGAATGATTCAAAACTTTCTCTCTATGGTTGACAATTATGGCTTCATTCCTAACGGCGGCAGAGTTTACTATCTCATGAGAAGTCAGCCGCCATTACTCCCGCAAATGGTCAGTAATTGACTCATCACTTAAGCAAGCATTTTCATCGCTATTCCATTCATACTTTACATTTATTCACTGTATAGTACTTACAATACGTATACGTATAACAAAATGCTATAACAATGCTGTAAAAAATTTCACACCTTTTAAAATTATCTCGGACTGAAAATTTGAAAGACTCTAGCTAAACCTAACAAAGTTAATTAAACCCTAATTAACGTATAATTAAGTTTCTACTCGGCAGCTATATTATTACTACATCCAAAATTAAACCATACTTGACGCAAATTTTCTTTCACATCCACTATTATAATACAGTATTATAATTATTTTAAATGCACAATATTTCGTCACTCGCAATCTAAATAAAAAACAGAATTTCAACCCAACGTCAATAGGTCGCACATTTTAAGCAGTAGCCCACATCGCTGTTCTCATATTTTATTTCAAGCCACCTATTGTTAAAAGTTAAATATATTGAAAAATAACAAACTACTTAAATGCAAGTCGATAAGCTGCATAAATCAATCATTGGAAATATACTACAGACATGCATCGGTACAATAAGTTGATTCTCATATATAAAAACTGTAACGATAATAGGTACAGAGATATTACGAAATAACCAAAGACTTGGATTTTGCGTTGGCGGCCCTACCGAGTCTCGAGGCGGAGTTCAAGTATTGGCACGAGAAGAAGACGGTGCTCGTGAAAAAAGGATCGGATGAATTTTTAATGGGGCGCTACGTTGTTTCCGGCTCTACTCCTCGTCCCGAAAGCTACCGGTATACACAACTTTTTCATGTACTCTTTACGAATAACCCAATTAATGCAGCTTTTCAAGTGATACGACATCAGTGGATTTTCAACGCGTCACCGATGCTATTATTTATTCCAGGGAAGATTACGAGCTGCACGAAAAGCTGAAGGGCGACGAGCGGCAGAAGTACTTTTACGAGAATATGAAAGCGGCTGCCGAAACTGGCTGGGATTTCTCGGCCCGCTGGTTTAGCGATAAAGGCTCATTTACTAAAGACATACTGAATGTGTCTGCTATGGATATCGTACCGGTGGATCTCAATGCTTTCCTCGAAAGCAATGCGAGGATTTTGAGCCAACTTTACAATCTCCGCGGTGATCGAATTGTAAGGAATATATGTACATATAACGTATTTGTGAAACCAAAATCAGTTCTTACAATGAATAATAATATTTCTCGACTCGATATGCTTTAATGTCCTACACAATTTTCTTTTTCACCGTAGAAAGCTAAGCTGTACAAGAAAATTTCCAATCAGTACCGACTAGCTATTCAGAACATTTTGTGGAACGAAACAGATGGCATTTGGTACGATTACAATATACACACAGGAAAGCAGAACGCGAGATTTTACTTGTCAAATTTAACGCCGCTCTTCACGCAAAGCTATCGTTCGAATCTGTCTAGTGCATATGGCGAAAGTACCGTAGGATATTTACAGCGGATGAATGTTACGAAAATCGGTAAGATTCGCTTTTATTATTATTATTCCATCGTAATAAATGTTATTTTTGCAATGACTCGATTTACAAAATTTATAGCTATGAGATAATAGAAAAATTAACGACAAACTTTTGCTGGTAAATGTACTTGTAAAGTGAAAAATTGTTTCCATCATTGATATTAGGAGGCATCCCGGTGTCGCTGGACAATACTGGACAACAATGGGATTTCCCAAACGCTTGGTCACCTCTGATGTCCATCGCCGTTCGAGGACTTGGCAAAGCAGATTGCCAGGCCGCTAAACACTTGTCGCAACAGCTTGCCGCGACCTGGTTGCGGAGCAATTACGAGGGATTCGCTTCCAAGAACAAAGCCATGTTCGAGAAGGTATGTGCGCACTAGTCAAAAATAACTAATAATAACTATATACATCTATGCTTATTCTGCAAATTGCGATTCTTTCTATTTTCCTAAGCGATAACTTGCATGAAATTATAATCAATATACCTAACTGCGTAGCGATAAAAAAAAGTTTCCAGCTAAACTCGGTTTTCAAAATCGCTATATAAGATATATAAACGAGCTTTATATACTCGTAGAGTTAATGACTGCAATTAGCTAAGATTGCGTGGACACGAGGCGTGCGGTGCGAGGTCCCATCGAGCCAAGTATTAGGGACGATGGGATATCGAGTTGCGACAAATCAAATGATTCTCGCGTACTTATAGTCGCGGTGCCCTATTTTTTTTTGTCGCAGTACACGGCACTGGAGTTGGGGAGCAGCGGAGCTGGCGGCGAATACGAGCCGCAAACTGGATTCGGCTGGAGCAACGGCGTCGTTCTCCAGTTCCTTGATATGTATCCAACCGTTGCCTATCGGTATACATAATACACACAAGTACGGAGTTACTGCGCGCACACCGTCATTATTAACTCGATGCTTCCGAGGACGAGGAGGTATGAATGAGTCGATGCGGCTTATACATAGAGGCAAATGCATATACTTCTGCAGCTTTTTAAGCCTTTGTAGGACTGCTTGGCTGAGTTAATGTGCGACTATATACCGTCACAAAATTATCAGATGTAGGAAGAAGCAAGAGATGAACAAGTATTATCTAATTATTTGTATAGCAGTTGTTATTTTGTAAATATAAATATATGTATAATTTAATTAAGTGATAATATTAATAAATTCTATGTGTCAAAGAAGAAATTGCAAGGAATTGTATAATTTCACCATGTGCTTTCGAAATGCAGACAATGAAATTGAGGTATTGGAAAAAAAGGAATGAATGAGCGAATGAATATTTTTGGAAGTTGGTCTTGAAAATGTAGAATCTATTTTCATTCCATATAGCGAGAATATTACAATGATATATAGTAGAGAAGGCACATTTCCGATGTATTCCAAATATCAGTGATTGAAGCGTTTTGGAACAAAAAAAAAAGGAAAAGTGTTCTCATATGTAAAAACTGTAACAATAGTAGGTACAGAGATATTACGAAATAACCAAATTTTTGAGTTATAGACAATTGAAGGCGTATATTACTTTCTGCAATCGCGCGTAAATGTATGTCGAGCGTGAAAAGCTTGGCATTCAGCCGCTGCATCCGCAGCCATTAATTAAAAGGTTTCTCAACTACGTTCTCTTCCTCCTGCAAGACGATTACCTAGACACATATAGTCTGCAGACATCGTTTAATTAGCTATAAAAATCATGTGGATCCCGGAGACGCTATAGGTATAGAGAGGCCGAGCAGCTGATAATAAAGCAATCAATGGAAGCGGCGACTGGATCGCGAGTCGCAGTTGTATCGGCGCTGCAGTGCCGATTGCACAGAAGTATATATAAGGCAAAGCGCAATTAAGTTAATCAGGTTTATCGCGCGCGCTTCCGAATCTCTCGGTCCGCTCGGTCTGCACCCGGCGCTCCTCTGTACTCCCTACATATATACACCTATATCGCGTACACAAGCGCAATATATAACACAGCAGACATCGTATACAGCGCGTCACCATGTATCATCCTACACATATGTATATATACAGTCTATATAGTCTATATAGAAAAGCGGAGGTACAAGTGTGTGTGTATGTGCGTGGCGTAGGCGCAGAAGCGGTGGAATACCGGCACAGGACAGAGTCACGCGCGACTATCTCTCGTATTCTTGTTTACGCAGGCGAATTATCGTCTATCCTATGCATTGCGTATTATATTAGGGGGTGGGGCAAAGGGGAGGTTGAGGGCGCGCGAGCGTGTGCACGCGGCATCCGCTGATGTGTATATGATGGGCGCAGGACGCGTAAATGCTGAGTTGTTGAATAACAGGGATGGCCGTGAGTCCCTGCTGCACAGTCTCGAGTGGCCACAGGTCTTGCAAGCGTTGCCGGCCTCGCGTTTCGCTCCAGCTATTGCCATTTTGTTCGCGAGGCTTAGCGGCCAAGATTAAAATACATGTACGATATTGCAGGAGGAAAAGGGCTGGAATGGTTTGCTTGAAAAATACGAGGCCTCGGTATCGACTACTTCTCCCTTGCGGGAATCTCCGGCTGAATAATTTCTCGCTTTGAATTTCGCGGGATTTTTTCAATTAAACTTTTTGATTTTTCATTCGAGAACGCCTATGCGGATATTATACGATCGACAACCCGACTAAATTGACTTTTATCGAATTCTAAATAATTTAATACCAATTACTAGAAGAATACGTCGTACATATATGTGTATTATAGATTTTGAAAAACTTGATCCATACTACATATAACATATACAGAGAATCCGAACAAGAGTTCATCGACCCCCTAAATCAACAGATACGCTGCGGCGATATATGAAACAGCTCATCCACGGCCGGGAGTTTTCCAACAATGGAAACGATGACTAGGACTACTGTAGCAGAGCCTCTCTGTTCTGTGCTCTCTCTCTGTATGTTTCTCTCTCTCACTCTCTCTCTCTCTCTCTCTCTCTCTCTCTCTCTCTCTCTCGAGCCCCAGTGCAGCCCCGGCGCGCTTATTTATACGCTTCTCTTCAATCACCCTCAAATAGGATTTGTATCTGCAGGATTTGGGCCGGAGCTAGTGACTATAGCGGAGCGGGCGAGCTATCCCCTATTGTTATTGTTCATAATGGTAATATTACTTATGTGTGCATAATGCACCTTTCGGCGATTCGCGCCCGTTAAGCTCGCCGTTCGCACTGCCGGCACGTTTTCTTTCCGCGTTATTATACATATATATACATATGTATATATATATATATATATATATAGAGAGAGAGAGAGAGAGAACAGCCGCGCGTCCATGCGATTCGGGAATATATTACAGCATATCCATATTGTGTTTGGTCACTCGTGCCCGAAGGAAATTAATATCTTGCCGTTTGCGGATTGTTGCTGTTGCCGTTGCTGTAATGGATTAAAAGCTGCAATTGTGCAGCCGGCCTGCGCGGAATCCCGAGGCGGAATCGTAGTTGGCACACATGTGAGCTCGCATCTGTACGAATGGCGTATATACAGTACCAAGCGCCGTTATTATGTGTTATTTGAGCCAGATCAAAGCTATATGTACAGCTATAGCAAATTCACCGATGATTTTATGAATCGAGAACGTCGAGACAGTTTTTCAATTTGAGTTAAGAATATATAGGTATACAAATATATGACTAAAGTGTCACCAGATAGAAACATTTAAATTATCAACAGTTACGAGTTTTAAGAGCGTCGATCGTTAGACAAGTTCTACGTAGTAAATCTTCCACAGAAATTGCGCATATTTGAGGAAGGGAAAAGCTATAAGATTTCCCGCCGGCAAGTAATTCGGTTGGAAAAGAAAAGTAAATCCACTAAATTTGCATTACAGAAATTACATCGAGTTATTACTGAACAAGTACTTTACGTGTAATTGGATCACAGTCTGGATGGACCTTAATGCAATTGTGCTCCTATGAAACTGCTGACTAACAAGAAATTACCCCGTACGAGCACTTTGAGAGCTGAATTCCTGAAACGTACATACACACGACTGCATGCATGATTATATATATTCGGCAAAGTGATATAATTCGACACAGTAAAATAACGTAGGTTATTTTATACATTTAAATATTATTTTATACATTTAAAACTTATCCTGCACGACTCGACTGCGCAGCTGCGTTGTATTATAATAACACTTATCCGCGACTTATTCTGCGCAAAAAGGGTGTGTACGCGTACAGGTATATAATCTTGAAGCAGCGATAACTTTTATCTCCTTGGGTCTGTGCAGCAGGTATGATCTTTCTTTTTTTTTCCTCGCCGCTCATTTTTGTTGGAAAAGGTTTTGTAAATCATGCCTTGACAATGCACGCCTTCCATAAATCGTCGAAAACAAGAAATACCATGTTTCAATGCTTTCTTCGACATGATTTACAGTGCGCGAAAGTCTGCTCAATGGGAGTGTTTTATTCGGGCAAATACATGCAGACCAATTCACGGGCTTATCGATTTTTCACGCCCGCCAAGGACTAGGCAGTCGGTAGACCTTTTGCTTTTGCTTTTGCTTTTGCTTTTGCTTTTCCTTATTTATTATATCTATACGTGATATAATAGCTGCTTTTAAAAATGATCTTCGATTATATCGTTTATGGCTGTTATTGGGTTACGCGAATAGTAAATAATTTATAGTATTATTATTTGATTGGCGGAATAAGTACAACAGCGTTTACTTGAATTCAGCTATTTGCGTTATGTATTCGAGACTATAACACTAGGTAAGTATATTTACGTTCCATTTCAGATGATATTTAGTGAACCAGATACTACAAAATGCTTTGTGTAATGTTAATTTCAACTAAATTATAACAACTGAGTACATTCGAATAAAGTCTTACTTATAAACATACCATATCGTTTCGTCACTATAAACACAACAAATTACTGTCTGTACGTGTATATATATGTACTAATAAATGTATGCATGCGAATAAATGCGATTCAACTACGTTAAAATGAATTATTCCGAGTTGTGTCGGGTCACCTCGAGCCAACATCGCCATACACAACGCGGTGCAATCGATGATCCGCCGCGCACAGCCGCCTGCACTGTACCTCGAGGCTATACCAGAGAGAAATAGTAGAATAAAAAACCAAGAGGGTAGAAGAGAGAGAGAGAGAGAGAAAATCTTACGACAATCGTCCGACATTTGGATCTTGTACTCAGCGCGACTTGCAGCCTCGGGGGAAGAAAACGAGTGTAAATAAAACCGTAAATGCGACTTTCGTGTTTGCTCCCGGTTGTGAATGAAAGTGGGAAACACACGGGGACGCGGGGGAGAGAATTCGCGCGAGCTTTTATTAACCGACTGATGATGAAACCTTAATTTTTCTTGCCGAACAAACGCACGAGAATGACAGTGTTGACGTAGGTACAATTGTTTAGCAGGAGGATCGATGGTTTTCTTCCCATACATAGGTTAATGATTCTGATTTCCTTGTCGCAAGTGTAACAATGGCGAACAATTGTAATTAACTTTCAATGCAACATTGGAGTTCTTTCACAGGCATTGGTATGTACATATAGCTATAATTAAAATGTAAATTTCTACACTTGGCAGGTGTTGTACATCTGTTTCCTACTACTTCTTTTCAAACTTATCAAATGTCCGTAAATATTGATCATTGGTATTTGTGCTTCCCACAGGTAGGCTTTATCGCTTTTTTACGGCTGTAATATAAATATGCAAATAAATACTGTTATTCCGCGTTCTGTAACATATATATATATATATATATCTATACATTTTTATCTTTGAATGTAAATAGCAAGACCGTCACGAGGTTTCTATATACCTAGGTATACCTGGTGCAAATTTGAACGAAGCACAATTTCCGACTTGCCATGTTTATATACTTGTTTACATCTAAAATTTAACCGTGTACTCGCAAGTTCCAACGAGGTAGCACTCGAATCATACGTGCAACAAGACTTGCAATATATTTTCAAATATTAAATACCCGCACTGTGCACATGCCTGCAGTGTTTATATCGGCGAAGAAAAGCTGTTGCCCATAGGTAGAACGCGTCAGTCGCTAGCTGCATATGTCCAAAAATCAACATACCAAATTGCCGAAAAATGAAAGAGAGAAAAAATAGGGGAAATAAAAATATCATTTCGCCCTCGGAGAGAGAGAGAGAGAGAGAGAGTCCGCGCAATTCCGTAGGTAAAAAGAAGTTTGGTTCGTGGTAAGGTCTGGTATAGGCAGCATATAGAGGAGCAGCTATGAGAGCGAGCGCCGCAGCTCGTGGCCCGAGCGCAGTAATGGCGCCCTTGGACGTGACTGCAATATTTCAACTTATACGAGTGCAGTACCACTTTAAAAACGCGGCCCGTGCAATCTCCAAAAGTCTCTCCGCACATTTCAAACACAAAAGCACGCGCATCTATATATATATACATACTGCAGCATATGCATCGAGTAAAAGTACTCGTCTGCTTCCGTCAAGCATATATACACCTATATATACGTATATATACATCGCGAAATTTCGTTACCTTCCAATTTATACAACGTCGGGGTGAAAGAAGGCCGCCGAGCTGTTTGGCTCGCGGAAAAAAGTGAAAATTTCGGCCTGCGTGAAAAATGTCGAGTGTACCTTTATCGGCTTGGGAGGGGGGGGGGGGGGGGGGGGAGGGTCGCAGAGAGGGAGGGAGCGAGGGAGAGAGAAAATCAACGATAAAAATCCGTCTCCCCGCAGTGGCGCGAGTCTGGGAGAGAATCGCATGTAGTGCAGCAATAGCAGCGGCGCGATTGGAGCCCTTGCCCTCGGAACACGAAAATCGCCGACCAAAGCTGCGACGATATAGATCCCTGCAGCGCTCGAATTCGTGACCGCTCTCTCTCTCTCTCTCTAGTTGCCACTTTTCCAGCTGCATACATGTATAAGGGCGCGCACACGATACCATTGCAAAAGAGCTCGTTGCGCACAAAGTGTGTGCGGCTGTGGGCGCGAGGTGCGACTTAATTTATCGGTCGGAACGAAAGGTAGGGAAAATTTTGAATGTGCAGTGTGTACATGCGAATCGCTCTTTCTCTCTCGGGCACTGCATCGTAGCAGCTGGGGCCACGTCGCGTCGTGGCGGCCGAGCTCTTTGCGGATGATTTTAATTAGCGAGCACGCCAAGGGAGTAGGAGAGTCGCGGACAGCTTAGCTAGCTGAGAGAGCGAGATAAATTTACTCATCCTACATCCGAAGGATATCTCCGTGATGGACGCGATGCTGCGTGCGCAGCAGCGTTTCGCGGGAGGCCAAGAAAGCCGACGCTGCCGTCTGCGTGCGTCCGAATCTGCTGAAGCGCGACCGACACCTTACTCGATGGTCCTCCTGGATGCCAAGGGCTATTGAAGCTTTTACCGCGCCTCGAAGTTGGAGCTCTTTATCGGTAAATATAAGCTGTTGGTGGCTTATATGGTTAACGGTGGCTGAGTCCGTGCTGCAGGCTGTTGAAATACGTAATAATGGAGCTTCTCGCGAACTAACGACTTCGTGCGAGAAAATTATTGAATATTGGTTGAAAGTATAATTTGACATCCATTTGGTTTAGTATGCTCAGTTCAATGATATGTCTCCGTTTGCATAATACAACCTGCAGAGATCTGCAGGTTTGCGTGGAAAGCTGCGAAAATTTGAATTTGAAAAAAAAACTATATTAAAAAATCTAGCAGAATAGCCGTTGAATTTAATAGGTTGTAAAATTCGCACTAAGAATATTTTCCAGAAATTCTATAGATCATCGAGTAGGAAGAAAATCACCCCATCTAAAATTAGAGCTGAGAACCACCCCATTTTAGCGAAGTGATGAAGAACATCCTGTTTGGGACGTACTACTTTTTTTTAACTCAATTTTCAGTTGGCCTCACCATTATTTCAATTAATTATCATTCTTTTAATTAATCTTCCATTATAAGTTATTAATTTATTTTAAACATATGTACCACTAATGAACAATTTGTAGATTTTTTTCGGTTTAGTAATATATGAAGTTCTGCTCGAAAACAATAGAATTATAAAGTGTAACTAAGGCCAACCTAAAATTGAGTAAACGAAAAGTACGTCCCAAACGGGATGTTCTTCATCACTTCGTTAAAATGGGGTGATTCTCAGGGTTTTTTCAGATGGGGTCATTTTCTTCGCTTCTTTTAGATGGGGTGATTGATACTGAGAAGAATTTTTAATCATTATGATGTGAATATTATATGGTAACCGACTCCCGCTCTCCAGTTTTACTCAAAACATTACCACACTACAATATATGTATGTATGTCCATTATACTGCAGTCATATGCACATTTCAAATGATATGTAGGTAGGTATGTATAAATGAACATGTTTTCTTTGTTTAATCATATTTAGATCTTTCAATAACCGCACTACTCATTTGAAACATATCATTGACTTTTTATAGTAAGTAAGCGATCCAAGAGTATAAAAACGCAGCGCTTATTACAAACTGTAGATTAGGTAGAGCTTTTTCTAAAAAAAAAAACAGTCTTTGCGGTACTTTGGATAAAAAAGTTTTGAATCATGTAAGAAGTAGTCTCAATCGCTTTGCATTAACCTTTTTTTTAAATAAGTGCCACGACATTTAGAAGCTAAAATTGATTTATGACTTTATAAAATAAAATAAAATTGACACGTTTTTTTTTAAATCATAGTTTCGTGAGTACATTAAAACGAGGAATAGGTTTCGTCACGGAAGGTTCATATAAAATTACAATTTTTAATAGTTACTATAGTTGATAATCTGCATCAAAAACTTTTAAGTTTAATGTTAGCATTCGCTGCAATGTTATACTTTTCCCAGCACAGTTGAACGATTTACTTATCATATATTAATATACGAATCAGGTGAATCTATAGCTTTTCAACTAATAACAATTAAGCATAACAAAACATCAATCGAAATATTTTCCTTTCCCCCAAGTACAACCCATTATTTATCAGACTTTTCCCAATTCCCAAACCACTCGAAAATTTTCACTCGGGCATCAACGTACAACTGACACATTGATCAGCAGCATCGGTCCAGCGATCCACACACACACACAAAGTAAGTACACGCGCTCAGAGGATGTATTTTCCGATCACCAAATAATACAAGCGCGAATGCAAATCTAAATAATACAATCGACGAAATGCACTGTGTCGACTGTCGAAACGCGCGCGCGCGTGTATGTGTGTGTGTACATATGTGAGCGCAGGGGAGGATCGATGAGTCGCGCCGCAAAAGGGCTTATTTTCCGCGGTCAGCCGGTTGATTTGATTGCACGCGTCCCGCCGCCACATATGATAGGTAGCAAGAGCCGATGCTCTGGCTGGCAGCATATAAATTATACAGGAAAGGATGCATTGATACCTCAATATTATTATTTTATGTTGATATGTAGTACTTATAGTGTTGCCGACTTGGTGAATTTCTTTAACTCAAGTACTTACACTAGTCGATTTTTTCGTCGATCCTCGTGTCTAAAACGAAAAATAATAAATCCCGTCCGGGAAAAATCTATATAAGTTTTTTTTTAATTTACAGCTTCATAAATTCTCTTCATACTTAAGTGGAAATGGCAATTAACGACGTCAGTTTCATGAAAATAACTCGTCGAAAATTAGTTTTGTTTTTAATTGTCTTGACATTAAACAATTTAATTGTGTGTAACAATGTTACTATCTTTATTTGTGTTTTACCACTGATTAGATGTACACTTGATAGCAGATAAAAAATAAAATCTTTTTCCAAGGCTCTTATTGTATTGACTTCCATGATCGTTTGCAACGTTTGAATAACCCACTAAATCAAAGTTGGCAATTTCTTCTGTACTGCACAATTTGACAGTAATTAACCCAAGCTCAAACATTTTCCTATAATAATGGGTCAGGTCTCCAATGAACTCTGTTACACTCAGTTTATAAATCACATCAAGGCACTGAGTAGAATATTGATCAATCTATTATTACCATGTTTTGTTACTACACGATAATAGATTAATCTATATTCCACTAGTATTTCTACAGACGTACAATAAGAGTAAATCAAATAAACTTGTATAGCATTTCATGAAAATGTCGAGTATAGCGCCATCTATTCCTCAGAAAAATAAAATATCATTTTGAAATAATGTTTGCATTTGATTGTTTGGTTTATCAACATTAAATCAAACTGTATAGAATCTTTATAGGTATATTGTAAAAACAAAAGGATAAATGGAAAATATCTTTCATAATGTAAATTGATAAATGTCTATTTTAATTCTTTTAAATCGTTTTTAATTATACCATATTTTAATTATAGTATTAAAAATTTGTAATTTTATTAAGCGATAAAAAGAAAAGTTTCTTTTTAATCAAAAGTCTAGTAAATATGTAAATAAGAGAATATTTACATGAATAATACTTAATAGTGTTTAAAAGGGATGAAATTCCAAATAATAAAACAGACCACTGCATGAGAGTTTGATCATTTATATTCAAATTGTATAGTAACAAAATGTAACTTTTATAAAAGGACATTTTTCAAGCAAAAAATAAGTTCATCGACAATCTACAAAAATCCGAAATTACTCGCAACTTATAAAGTTTATTTTAAATGATTGGTTCACTTTAACAACAGTTCTTTGAAAATTATGGAAAATACAAATCAGTCTTGGTTCATAATACCTTGAGTAACTTAAGTTAGCGTTTGAAATTTCCAATTCCATATGTCATAAAATTGTACCAAAATGAATGCTTACGCAAAAATCATGGTAAGATTCGTATATACATACGAACAGAAGAGGAATTGGTGGAAATATCGCAAGATCTTAAATTGCTTATGTAATTGGAAAAACAGAAAATGAATAAAAACGAAATGAATGAATGTTGATCAGATTGTTTTTTTATTGAGGAACGAAAGCCTTTCTATCTCTGTCTTCAAATTTTTTTTAATCTTTTTTGATTGACAAAAACATTAAAATTTCCACATGCGTTAAATTTTAGACGAACTCAGACAACAATTTCATTTTATAAGCAAATAAAAAAAAGGAACTTTACTGGATACATTTATCTCTTTTTTTGTCGGATATTTTGTTAACTTATGTGTTTTGGAGGACATGGTGGAGTTTGAGTTCGCCTGTACAATTTTGAAAATTAACTTACGCTAAAGTCAAAAACATCGTATTAATTTGTCCTAATGTTTTTTTTTTCGTTTTTTATAGCCGTTTTATCAATAATTTTGAAAAAAATTGCCCTTCGCATTAAATCTATAACGCAACCTCTGCGTCAGTTGAAAATACAATTGTAATTAAATGTAAGAACATCAAAAAATTCTTAGTTCGTCAGAGGATGCATTCTTTTTCATTCTGTTTTTAGTCGGAATTTTTAGGCTAAGAGACACAGGCTTTTTAAATTATTTCGCTTCTTCTTACACAAATCGTGTAAATTTAAATTTATACTTGCTTTTATAATTTTTTTTAGCAATCATCTGGAGAGGCCGAAAGACCCCCGAGATATCCCTTAATAATTGCACAAGAATCACGATTCGTCACAATTTAATCAAGTTCGCACGGATGTCTTTTCGTGATTCTAACATATTTTGTTCCCTCTTTTATTACTTTATTTAAATTTGACAATTTTTTTTTTAAAAACGACATTTTTTTTTCTTTAGTAAATTTGTCGATATTTCAAAAGATATATAATGTTACTAATTGTTTTGTCGAAAGAAAACGTACTCAAATTGAAACTTATTCTCGTTTTTTGCGTATGTATTTGTGCATTTCTAGAATCAAATATTTATTATTTCTCGCGTCTGTAAAAGAAACAATTTTGACTGCCGACAGTTTGAATTCTAAATTTTGAAAAAGAATATAGTCTTTTTTTTAATTTAATCCTTTTTACGATTGATATTTTTTTCTTTTTTTTTTTTTTTTTCTTTAGATTTCTTGCCAACATATGAAACGTTCGATTGTCGGGCCGAGAGTGTCACTTTAAACTGAACCGAAATCGTAAGGCATTCTCAATGTTTTGTCTTTCCCATCAAAGTACGAATACTTCAGAATAACAATCTCCACACAGCACTCTCAGCTCAAGCCTCAAACGTTCCTATGAGCCTCAAAATAAAATACCACGAAAGAGTGAATCCCGAGCCGCATTTATATATTTTAATAAATTTCTTTTCAATAAGCCCAAGTATTCCTTAATGTTTCGTGTATGTTTGTGTTCTCGTATACGTAAGTCCCGTGTGTGGCAAGGCTTGAATTCACTCTTCCATGCGTACGAAAAAAAACAGTTCTCCCTTCGTACGACATGGACAATTAAACTACCTATTCTTCTTTTTTTTTTCTTTTTTAACTTTTTGGTACCCCCTCGGATGTCGCACGAGGTGCCGCATCTACGCCGATGTTAACCCAACAATTACTCGTAATAATCGCGTCTCCTAAAAATTCTCCAAGTCTCGATTACTACGCACAAGCTGTTTTGTTTTGTTTTTCCAAGAGATTAGATGACGCGCATCGTCACACATTAGGATTTTTCTCTCGGTAGAGCTGTTTGATCTCGCGTACCCGAGGAGAGTGCAGAAGAAACTCGGTCATCGTGTCTCTCACTCTGAACCTTCACCGATACAATCACTCTTATCGAGACGTTGGTCAAGTCCCGGTCTTAAATGAACAGCGACGACCGAATCGAACAATGTCTTTGTTGCTCCTCGAGACGCTCTACACGCACCGCATTGTCTCACAATGCACTATTCTGAGAAGCCGGTTGCCGTTGCTTCGAGCGCGGGTCTAAAAACATATATTATGGACATCGAGCGAAGCTTAAAACGTGTCTTTTTTATCTTCTCTTTACTCGTCTCGTTATGATTTCTAAAAATTCTGTACAAAATATCGCGAAAATCATAACCACCAGAGACTAGGCTACAGACCGCCGCAACTCGCCCTTTCACATGTAGGATCTCATGTACGATTGACTCGAGTGGTCTCGTTTGTGTCTTTTCGCTTACCCGCGCTATTCGAACTGACAAACCAAACGGCTCTCGCATCTCATTACATACTTTCTAGTTTAAACGAAGGTATCGCCGTTGAGATCCGCAGCGATATCACAATAACCTTCACTTTGTCGAAAAAAAGAAATGAAAATTCACAAACTACGAGGCGCAAACAATATTTTCGATGATCGGGATAAGGGGAAATGGGAATGAGTGGCGGTAAAGTGGTAAACTACATAATATATACTCGGTATACTTAAGAAGTAACAACAAAAAAGAAGATCTCGAAAAGTGTAGGATTTGGTAATTTTGCTTACGGATGAAAAGAAAAATGACGGATACAAAGAATTTTTTCCTTTCAATCAGACGCCCACACATCGCGTGTATAAAATCGTGTTTTTCTTGCATCTCATTCCGTCTTAAAGCCGCTTTCTCATTAGATTCACACTCACACTTAAATTTACGTAATAAACTCAGAAAACTCGAGTTCGGCCGATACATAGTTTGCAAAGTTTCCTTTTGCGGAAGGTAACAATATACAGTACGGCGGCACTTATAAATCATCACACACATTTTCTCTCCGACGTATGCATGGAATTATATTGTAATCGGGGATTACACAGCTCATACATACAAACACGCGTACCGCCTTAACCGTCTCTTTTTATCGAAGGTTTCCTAGGAATTTCGTATCAGCACACGCTTGAAAACTTCGCAAAGCGTTTGGTCGATCTTTCGTCCATTCCTGAATTCGCTAGTGCTTGTCTTTTTCAGACGGTAGAGCTATCCGTGTCGCTTTATACGCCTAGCGATCTGTATACACGAATAGACGAATAAAGGACACTCGCTTGTACAGTGATCGAAAGCTCGAGACTTCTTTGAGTGAGTTGGATGCAGTACAAAGCTCCCGAAAAATCAATCTATCGAAACAAAAAGCAAACCTTCAAGTACGAAAATTTCGACTGGACAATATCGATCGTTTCATTTGGTGGCTCGATATCTTGTAATTTGCTTCTATGTTCTACTTTCTCTCGTTAATTCGTATCTTTCGGTAATCGATGTTTTCGTTTATTCGAAATTTTGACTTTTCGACAGTTTCCTCACTCTAAAGAAACTCGACGTGAAGTCTCGCAGAGGAGGGCAGCGCAAATCGACGAACGGTTTACAATGCATTTACTCTTATAATCGTATATATTTATATATATTTATACAGTCTTTGCTCCGACGACTCCCGAAAATCCGGGTCAGCCGAAAATGTGTAGTGTGTGTACGTGTGAGTGTGTTCATTGACATCGTTATTTAATAATATATTTACAAGAAAATCGATCGAATTAATTTGCGTAACAAAACGACGAGAAAACAAAACAAGAAACGTCTGTCTCCATCGCAACTTTTTTCATCTCTGGTTTAGCAAATGTTATTGGACACCGATTAACGTGACGCTCAGCTACTCGCGTCTTCACTTTTTTTGTATTCATTGCTGTGCCCCCATCTTTGTGCATTTGTATTTACCACCCTTAAATTTTCCTCATTTTTTCACCTTTGCTCTCGTTTATACATCGAATATATATATCACACATTTTAAAGTCTCTCAATTCCTCGATACGCTTTTTCGACTTTTTTCTACTTCCTCATTTAACCCCACTTTTTTTCGTTTACTTTATAATCATCTGTTTTCCGTATAAATGAGAATGTTCACCCTCGCTAATCAAATTACAATCGTAAAGGCATTTTAAACCGTTCCACCGTCGCGCGCGTCAACTTATTTATAGGAAAGAATTTTCACGCAGAAAGAGAAAAATCGTCTTTCGATGTGAAACGAAGAAAAGAAAGAAAAAAGAGAAGATTGTTACAGGGTTGTATTCGCAAAGATTGGTTGTTCTCTCTCCCTCTCTCTCTCTCTCTCTCTTTCTTTATTTTTCTCTCACGTAAATCTAGGTCATTTTGGCTGGTGGCGCTGGCTTTGTTATGATAGTCTTTCGAAATAACTTTTTTCTTTCTTTTGTGTGTGTACTTTTGTAAAATCGTCAAGATTGCAGTATTGGTTCGTTCACACAACTCTCGCATGATGCGCAAATGTGGCCTTTTGTGGTTTTTGTCTCATACAATTCTAACTGTAATAATCGAGAGACCTTACACCTTTATGATTGAGCATATGCTTTTTATTACTTCACAGAAAACTAATGCGTTACTGTTACCAATTCACTTATTAAAACAATTGACCAGCTCTTCATTTTGTAATATTCACGTAAGTTTTTCAAACTTAAATAAAGTACTTCATTGGTTATAAATATTAGCAAATAATTATGGAATCAATTTCTTTCAAAGTGAATTTGTAATATTAACCAAATATATTCTGTTTTCATTTATGTTCTTAAAAAGCCCCTCTTTTGACTTTCGGCTTGAATGTAAATATGCTTATGTACTTTTCTATATGAATACAAGCAAGAGTTCCTTCGCTACTCTCACTCTCTTTCTCACTGATAAAAAGTACCTTGCGATGAAACGTAATATTATATACAAATAAGATGCTTTCGTGTAAAAGTGTAGGGCCTCTTGATACGTTTTACGACGGAAAAAAGATATATCCACCAGCCAGTTTATGTTATAAAAATAATTGTATAAAACTAGTCAATTTTACAATCTCTGACGCTCAATCGCAGTACTATAAAATCCCGATTGTGTATTTAATCCAATATAAAAAAAAGAGAAAAAACGAGAATCGTTGGTGTTTTATCAGAAAAATAAACTTTCATCATTCTTTCCGCAGTTGGCTTGTTTTCTTTTTGAGAGAATGAAAACAGATTGAATTTCAGAGTTGTGTTGACAGTATTAAAGCGGGCAAAGTCAAGCCACTGTTACTCGATAACTATCGTTCGGATAGAATTTTATTTTCCTCTACAAATAACTTATAATTTTTTTAATGCTAGAGCGTTAAAGTATATTATATGTGTGGATTGACATTAATTATTGACGATTGATCCTCGATTTTTTACTTCCACGTGTTTTCTCAATATTTCGCATGTTTTGTATAAACTTAAAGATCAAAGCTATGTGTATGTGAATGTATAAAAAATCGATGTTAAAATGGCATGAAATACTCTGATACATTATATTTACACTCATAATAAGAATGTATCGATTGATGTTTTTTCGTTTTTCATCTACTTTCTCTTTGCACATACCGTTACGATATTTTGTGTTAGAGGATGGCTTGACTTTGCACTATATTAGTATATGTACATTTAAATGTATTTATATACAAAGAATGACTCGCACTGGCACTCCAATCACTTCAATCACTGAGTTTACCAAGTGCAAATCGAATGATTATTTTCATGCTCAGTAATACCTTATTTACAAGTAACTTTTTTTTCTTTGCTTATTACGACTATAATTGTTCTTCATGATTTTGCATTTCATTTTTTCTACGCAAATTGCCTATTCAAACAGTTTGTATTTTGTAGCACTGACAGACATTGTTTTTATGTTTTTTCTCCACACTCCAAAAAACACGTTTTTATCTTTTTCGACTATCTTTCAGACTTAAGTAACACGAAACGTTTTTTCTCACTTTTCAAAAATGTTCAGTGCACGCTAACATTCGTGCCCTTATGTTTTTTTTGTTTGTTCAGTCACAATCACTTGACACTTTTATATTTGCTTCGAGCGATTATGAATCTCGATTGTGATTGCGTTTTGGAACTACTTAGCCACATTGCTCTCCTCCAAAGTATTATTGTCGTCTAATCTCGATACATACAAGCTTGGATCTATCACCTTGGGAATTGGCTTGATTTCAGTTCCAAGCTCATGCTCGATGCGATGCAGGTTAAAGCGATCTTCGTACGTAATTAGATTAATAGCGATACCTAAATGGCCGAACCGTCCTGAACGACCAATACGATGCAAATATGTTTCTGCCATTTTGGGAAAATCGAAGTTGATCACAACGTTCACAGCCTGAACGTCAATACCGCGAGTAAACAAATCACTGCAAACCTGTAAATAATTAATATATATTAATATTTAATTATATCAATTTTAAATTTCTGGAATGTTAATGTTAATGTTTAACACTTGAAAAAAATTAAAACATTTAATGAATTTAATGTTTTTAATGCATTAAAAGCATCATATTAAATAGACCTAACCACTTGGAACTGATTTTAATGATATAACCATTAATTCTTCTTTGTTTAAATTAAAAAACATTTTAATACAGGGAAAACTTACCAAATTTCGGCAAAGTCCAGCGCGGAAGTCATGGAATACACGATTTCTGTGTGCTTGCGCCATTTTGGCGTGTATATAATAACAGCAGTATCCCAAATCTGTGATTTTCTTTGCCAATAACTCAACGCGCTGCGTTGTGTTGCAGAATATTATGCTTTGATTTATTTGCAACTGAAAAATTTTCAATTATTATTTAACAACATTTATGAAATGATAAAGAAAATATGAATAAATTGAATCTTTCATTATTACCTTGGAAAATAGTGTGTTAAGGCAGTGGACCTTCTGACGTTCCTGCACAAAAGCGTAGTACTGTGTCACACCTTTCAGTGTCAGCTCTTCCATTAAGTTTATTTCATAAGGATCTCTCAAGTGTTTTTCCATAAATTGCTTTACTGTCAGAGGGAAAGTTGCTGAATACAGCAATATTTGACGTTCTTGTGGTAATCTGAGCAAATCAAATTATTTGTTTAATTATATATAAGGGATAGTGGTTTTAATTATTAGGATATTAAAATAGAAGTTCTCTTACCTGGAAATCACGTGATCTAACATTCCTTTGAAATCTTGTGAAAGAAGCTTGTCTGCCTCATCTAAAACCAAAATTTTGCATTGATCCATATAGGCAACATTTTTGTCCATGAGATCAAGAATTCTTCCTGGTGTTGCTATGATAACTTGCACTAAAATTAAAAATATTTATTAATAAACTGCTACAAAAATAAATGTTTTGGGAAATAACAAATATATAAAAACATTATTTTTTTAAAACTTTTCTAATGAAAAAAGAAACAGCTAGAACATTTATATTTCAAATAGTAAATATTTTAAATCCCAAAAAAATTATTAGTTGATGAAAAAATTATGTAATTTTAGTTTTAATATTTTCTGCAAAAAGTTTTAATTCTATAAATTCAAAACTTTCTTACCTTTCTGATAAATCCTCATGATATCATCACGCAAGTTAGTACCACCAGTGGTAACCATTACTTTTACGTACATGTGCTTTGCAAGCTCAATCAGAATTTGTGACGTCTGCAATGCCAACTCTCTGGTAGGCACAATAATCAGCGCTTGAATAAAATCTTTTTTAGGGTCAACCTGTAAATAGAAAAATAATAAACATTACCAAAAACAATGTTTAACTATCTGTATAATCAAATATTTAATTTAAAAATATTTCAAGGTACAAACCTGTTCAAGAACAGGAATCGAGTATGCTCCAGTTTTGCCTGTTCCATTTTTGGCACGTGCCAAAATGTCTTTTCCGGAAAGTGCGATTGGAATACTGGCCTCCTGAATTGGAGAGGGTTTCTCCCAACCTTTTTCAAAAATTCCCATCAGAAGTTCGCGTTTCAAACAAAACTCTTCAAATTCGTTGCCTCTAGTATCTGTGACATCCTGCAAATTTAAATAAAAGTACATTAATTATTAAATGTCATTTGTGAATTAAACTACAAGTAATGAAAATTTATATATTTATAAAATAAAAATATCTAATCAAATATCATTTAACTTTTTTGCAAAAAAATATAAGATACTGTATCTAAAATATATAGATATTTTATACTACTGATTTTCAATAGAGTGAGGCTTTAAAATAAATGGCTTAGATACTAAGACTGTTCTTAATAAATGCAATAAATAAAAATGATAATTGATCAAATAACTTTACCAAAACAAGCAAGAGTAAGTCATTAAATAAATTATATTATTAATAATAAGAAAATACATACACTTGTCTTGATACGCTTATCCTTTGGTGGGATATTAAGCTTAGCCTTCCAACCCACATCATCCATTTTTTCTAGATCTGTTTTTGTACCCAGACCAGAACCTAACATGTGGTTGGAATTTATATGTGATTCGGTCATCATCTTGAAGCAGATACAGTTTTTCTAGCTTCTGAAAAAGAAAAAAATTAAAATTATTAAAAATATTCATCATACATAAAATGATGTTGAATTTTAAGAATAAGTTTTTTTAATTAATTTATAATTGTCTTAATATTTAACTTGATTTGTTAAAAATGATCAATAACTTTTATGGATCTTGTCTACTTAGTACAGTATTTAATTATAAATTTTTCAGTATAATTACCAGTCATCATGTTTAAATAGATATTAAAACAAATAAAAAAATTAATTGATATTAAATAACTTTAAATTTAAATCAAATTTTAATAATCAATAATAATTGTATGAATAATAACTTACAATTAGGTAGTTTATAAAAATTATTTATGTATTTAAAGTGTAAATTTTAAATAACGTACAATATCAAAAAGAAAAATTTTATTAATTCTGAATCAAAGTTGAAGAACCTGTACAAGGAAAATAAAAGATATGATCAATAAGAATGTCCTAAATGACTTTGAGTATCAAAATTTAGTTTTCATGTTTACATTGATATTATAAACAGCAAGAAGATCTAACTAGCCTGTATATCAAGAATCTCTATCATTACCATCAAAATTCAATACCTTAAATTTTACTTAGGTGATATTATTAACTCACTGAATATACAATGAACTTGCTTAGCTTAAATTTAACATGCTGGATGCTATCACTCCAATAATCTTACACACAGTAATAATAAGAGCTTATTTAAAACCAAAGAATTTTAATTGAAAAACTAATAAAGTAATAAAAACAAATTCAACATTAATTATCCCTCATTTCCTTTAAGTTTAAATTGTAAAATTATTTATACTATTTTATATTTTATGACAAATGGTTAAAATAAATAAATAACAGTAATTATTATATAAATGTGTTTAGTAATTAATACAAAAATTATGATCCATACGATTATGTAGCTTTCAGTTAAGAAAGAAATATGTTTGAAAGAAAAATATGCCTTCTTTGAATAAGCAAATACATATATGTGCTAATATAAACAATAAAGCTTAAACAGTGAATTATAAAGTAACCAAATAATTAAAAAATATATATATATCCATCAAAATAATATCACTTGCATAAAATAATATATCTTAAAATATTGTAAAATAAAAACAAACAGTGCTCACAAAAATTAAATTTTCTATTCTATAACAATTAAAGGTCTTTGAAAACGCTGTAACGGCTAACGGCAGATATGAATATATGTATACGTATACACCATTAGATATGGTCACAGCAATTTCTCTTACTCTAATGCTCAAGCCGCTAAACTACACCGCTACATTTTCATCATTCTTACAAAATTCTCGTCTGTTTTAGTCTCACGACCTGAATTAAAAAAAAAAGCGAGAACCATAACTTCCCACAAATCACGAACGGTCGTGCGCAATCGTAAAAACAAAAGCATCCGATTCCGTATGTTACAAAAGCTTTGCGATGCGAATCGCGTCCTATACACCTGCAACGTCGGAGATAAAGAAACCGAGCGAGGAAGCAGGAGAAAAAGGAGCATACGGCGCGCTTATCTCGAATAAAGCAAAAAGTAAGGAAAAACTATAAAAGTAAAAAAATAAAGGCCAAAACCAGTCCTCCACATACCCAAGCTTAACGTGTGCGTCTTAAATCGCGCGATTATAAGTCTCCTCGTGACGAAAGACAAGGTATTACCACCGTGCCCCTTTCGAAAGCGTCTCGCCTCCAATGCTCAACCGTCCGAAATAACGGTCATCGCAGTCGTCAGCTTGTTCTTTTCTCGATGGAGAAGAAAAAAAACACGCACACTGCTCGGGAGAGACATGGCTCGTGAACACGCACACAATATAAAATGAGAGCGCGAGAGCGATAAGGACAGAGTGCTACCTCAGGCCACATCTACAACTAACCCCATGGCTTTTAAATACCCGTATCGACCTCCATTTACACGAAAAACGACGGTATTTTTAAACACATCGATGCATCTCCCAAAAAAATCACCAAGTAGAATCGATCGCGCGAGTCCAGCATTACATCTACGTAAATAAATGCGCAAATGTTACAGAAGCAGCCTAACGACAGAAGAGAGAGACAGAGAGAAAAGCCATTACAATCCTCATCCTTCGGGAGAACGAGGCAAGCATTTTGCAAAAGCGAAGCGAGATTCCCGGCTAGCGCCAAACTTGCACCGATTAAACACACGAAAAGCGTACAGACACCAGCGATTTTTACCTTGGAATACGGATGAACCTCGATGCCTCTGGAGATATCGTGTCACAGAGCGTCAGTGCACTTGTGTATACAGGTCGCTGTCGTCGTCGCTGCTGCTGCTAACGCTACTCTGGCTGCTGCTGTGCTATGGGTGATTCGGGAGACCGACTACGGCAAAATGGCCGTTCCAATGTCAAGCCTCTCTCTCTCTCTCGCGCTCCCCCCTAACTTCTCGTTCCCCCTCCGCGGTACCGTCCTTCTATAGAGCCGTCTCGCTCTCTCTCTCTACCTCTGCTCAAAATCTTTCACGGCGTCCTCCTCGCACAATCTTCCATTCTCTTTTATTCGTTTGCTGACAAAAATCACGAAAGAAATGCTTTCCTTCCGATCACGAAAGATTTGGCTTTCTATTTTAAGTTCGCGGACTGGACGTGGAGATACGAATAATCGAGGAAACTAACGAGGATGTCTCTCCTTTAGAGTGGGGAAGAACTCGGGACGCGCGCGTCTCTCTCACTCGCTCTCACACTATCATATACCAGCACAGCAGCAGAAAATTTTACTCTTGCCCGCACAGAAGAACAATGTTAATAATTTTGCAGCACTCGATTTACGCTCTTCATTCACAAAAGGAGCGACGATTCCGGCTGCGGAACTTCTTTTACCTCTTTTTTTCGCACACTCGCTCGCTCGCTCTCTCTATCTCCTCTACGTGATTTTTCTCTTATTACGGATTGTTGGTATTTTAATTTTTCTCATTGAGAACTACGCCAATATGTATATTTATTATTTATATTTACCTCTCAAGGCAAATAACGCACTGCGTCAGTTGCGGGACGATAATTGCAATTGTTGCTCTCTCGGCGACTGCTGAGACACACCGTGGATGATTATGTATTTTATGTATATCGTTTTGAAGCGTTTGCTTTCTTTGTCGCGCAAACAGCCTAACAGGACACACTGTGAATGAGCACTGCGCATGAGCTGCGACTGCTGCGACTTGCGAGCCAGTCGACACTCACAGATCGCAAAGAAAAAAAGAGAACTAAACCGTCGATGACGGTGTACCTGACGAGTTATCGCACTCGTCACTCGTCAACTACAATTGTAATTTTATATTTTTCATTCTGCCTACTTTGAGTATATCCATTAGTTAAGTAAATAATCTATAATATTATAAATCTTTATAAAAGAATAACACAAGAGTATTCAAATATGACTTGTAGAACTGCTGTATAAAAGAAATTCAAATTATTGAAGTAGAGTAATGTTTTGACTAAATTGACGGTAAAATGGCAATCATTGACATATATTAGTTGATCGAGAAATCTCGAATCGAAATTGAACTAAGCAGTAATTTGATTGGATTAGCGAATTGATAAGCAGCCACGATTGGTTATCAATCTCTAGGCTGTTTTCTTGAATTATTTTTTCATTATTTTTCTTCTAAGATGATTATGCGTTTGTATATTATTTAAACTTTTTATTTCTGCAATTTAGCTATTAGACTAGTTTCTCAAAATGTTATTTTCCAAGCAATGAAGCAAATTCAATTTTAAAAATTAGAATTGTGTAACATGCGTTTAAAGTTTGCCGCGAAAATGAATAAATTTTAAACTGAAAATTAAGTAATAACGATTGGGGTTTATTCAACAAATATATTTGCTTTCTTTAATCTTTACATAAATTTAAAAAACATGAGTATTATTTAATATTTCAAATATTTTATACACTGTACTTTATTTAATATTCTTGTATGCTTATTTTGTAAAATAAATGTATAGAAGTTACGCAAGAAAAAAGTTCAGCTTTAGAAATTTATCTTTAAAATAACTCTGAAAATAAATAAATTCACTTTACATAAATGTACATACACACTAAACTAATCTTCAAAATATTATTAACTATGCACACAAATGTTTTAAATATAAATTATTTTTCAAGTAAAAATAAATTAAATAGCAGAGTGTAATATAAAATAAAATAAACTATATCACTTATACATAAATACAACAAAAAACAGTAATAAATGATATACTTCTAAATAAATCACTCTTTTTTCTGTGATATTTTATATTTGCGACAAGCTTCTGCACCATGGCGTTCCAAATAACGTCTTTGAGAAAAAGCTTTTAGGCAGATTTCACATTGCCATTGCCATTGATGATGTTTTCTAGTCCTCTGATGAGCTCTTAAATTTGACCTATAAAAATTTAATATAACATAAATATTTTTATACTTGTAACAATGAATTCCAAATCCAATAGTTTATGAGCCAATAAATTCTTATAACTTAAATTTTGATACATTAATATTTGTTATTACTATTATATTCAAAACTTTCTTTTTCTGTATTAAAATTTATGACATTAAATATTGCAATATTATTAAGAAAATATTAATAAATTTAATTCAATGGTCTTTCTACTCATCAAGCTTAATAATTAAAAAAATTTTAGATTAATTATAAATTCAATTTACCGATCAGCAAAGGATTTATTACAAACTGGACATCCAAAAGGCCTTTCACCAGTATGAAGACGTAAATGTCCCTTCAATACCCAAGGACGATCAAAGCTTTTATGACAATAAGGACAAAAATGCATTGTTTTAATGCGCTTCTGGGTTGGTGTCCCTTCAATTTCAGAATAGCTTCTGTCGTCTTCACTGGATTTTATGGCTTCAGTTTCTTTAATATTATTAGGCGAGTAAATAACAGATACAACATTATGCATTTTTTCTTTTTTTGGGCATAAAGATAAATTTGCATTTCTTTCTTCAATTTTGACACATAACGGAGAATGATTTTCTTTAAGCTGAAGCAGTCGAGGTACTTCTAAAGATTGAATAGTAGCAATATTATAATATGCTACAGCTTGGTCATCGCTACAACTTGCAGAAGAATTTTCAGTTCCTTGATGATTATTGTTAATAAAACAATCTATATTATCTGAAGCCTCTGGATTCCATAATATATTCTCATTTTTTTTAAAATGATATCTAGTGACAATAGGAAGATTTGACCAAGACCAAATATTGCCTAACTTTCCTTGTACTTCCTTACATCTCCTCTTTTTCTTCTTTGGTTCCTTGACAGCTGGTAGTTGCTGAACAGATGATTCAAGATCTGAAATTTTAATAATTATCAAGAACTAAACAGCAATAGATAATGCAAGGTACAGCCTGCAGCTAATAGGAATAAGTATTTCTTAAAAAAAACGTTTTATCAAAAATATCCGAATTAGGTGGGCATTATTTTATTAAAGTTTTTAGAATGTCATACAGTATGAAGAAACTATTATTTACTTAACAGATTCACAAATTTTATAAAAAGTGCAAAAATCAAAATTTTTTTCGGTAATCGGCCAAAGAAAATATTTAGGTATGTCGCTTACTTACCATCATCAGATTTCTCATTTTGTGTATACCGCATCATGCACTTCAATAAACAACGCGGCATTTTGGATAATATCAAACAACAGTATTAAAAAAAATGCAAAGTAGAAGCTTAAAACGATTTGACTTGTGCTAAGTGACATCGCTAAAAAGATATACTTCTGACTTCTGTCAAGTTTGCTTCTTCTACCTGCATCTCACATCCCGGCAGCAGTCCTTTGTTTTGCAACTGCGCCTCTGATGTTACCGATGAGCCCATCAGCGACTCATAAATAAACTTAACAAAAACCCTATACGGTGATCTAAAAAGTTCGCAAGTCATCGCAAGTACCTATATAATTTTTTCGCCTCTTTTCTCTCCTAGATTATTTTCGAAAAATTTTTCGAAAGATGATAATGGTCTGATATTTACCAAAAGTTATTCAAAATAGTTATAAAAAATAAAAACATTATTTATTACCTTTAAATAGAGCGATTATGTACACAAACAAATTTACTCATTCTGCAGCGCTTTAAAGGATGAATGCAAAAATGGTAATAGATTTATTACTCCATTTCCCTATATTGATGTCATATATTCAAGTTGCAACGATGTAATTATTAGGTAAATAAAAAACAGTAAAGAATTATCACAAAAAAAAGTTTAAAGAAACCTTAAAATTTAAGAAAAAAGCTAAGATAATAATTATTAATCTACTCAAATTATTGACAATTAATTATAATATTTATCATTTATTAAATAAAATTATGTTATTAATCGAAATAAATAAAATATCTGTGAAATTAAAAAATGTATTACCTGCCTATGTGATAGAAGAATATAAACATGCAATAGTAGATAAAGTATTTTGAACAAAAAAAAAGAGAAAAATAATGTCTTAAAAAATCTGGTGAAACCACTTAAGTCGGCTGTGAATTGAAATTGGGGTATTATTATTATTGGAATTAATTAAGTAATATTAATAATTAAGTTAATTTTTAACTCATCAATTTGCATATAAATGTTGCGACTTGCAACTGTGACAAATCATCTTATAAATTTGTAGGTAATTTTTCTATGTAGGAAAAATCGCCAATTAGCTATTAGACGATGTAAATATCACTTAATTTTTATATAATATTAGAGATAAATTACTCGATTGCTCCAGCAAATGAAGCCATAAAAAAAATTCTCATAAATTGAAGAAAAATTTTTGGCCATAAGGTAAAAATTATTAATAAAATTTTAAATTATTTCGATTTCTAGTATACATTTATATACTTTGGGTATACCATATCATATATGAATATATGTTTTGTATTATTTGAGTTGATTATAATTGAAAACGTGAAAATCTTATATTAATAAGGCGGGTAGATGTATATATGTGTGTGTGTGTGTGTGTACATCTTATATAGAATAGTTAATTTAAAAACTTTACCATAGGAAATAAAAGCAGAAAAATCATTACAAAAATTTAAATATAATTCTTTTTTTTTTTTAGTAGGATAAGATAAACCAGTAGCAAATTCGATATTCTCAGTAATTAAATTTTGTCGTCATGTTAAAAATTTGATTCCAATTAAGGCATGATTTGTCAAACATTCAAGTACGGGCAGATGAATTATTAGCGTTCGTCAAAATTCCTTGAGATCCGCGATCTCTGCAGCTTGTTCTGTGTACGGAAAAATCGGTCACGTGCGCCCGCCCAACTTCTCAATGGAAAATTTCTCTCTGTTTCCCTTGGCAGTACAGAAACACAAACATTACATGTCTACATAGTTATCCAGGACTAATCAGGCCCGATTCTTCCGACCTTTTCGACAAGCGCGCATCGTACAAAGGGAGCCAAGCCCGATAACAACATCAAGGCCGCGGACAGATTCGCCGGAATAATATATCACGAAAGGAGAAAGGAGAGGGGGGGTCAGAAAGTGTGGCCGCAGACATCAGGGAAAGCAGGAGACGCGTGCGGCGTGTCGGTGTGTGCGTGTGTTTTAGTTGACGGCGTTCGGCAAGTATAGGTATAATATACACCAGAGTCCAGAAAACCCCGGCGAGCAGAGAAGCTTGCGCACATTGCTTACTATTCCCGGCGACCCTCCAGACGCCGGTGACCGTCTGACCGGTCCCCTCGATCCTCGATCCTCGATCCTCCGCGGCTCTCTTCGGACTCGGCTGTTCAAGAGGTAGACAAAGGGAACTAAATCTCGAGGATTTTTCACCGCCACCCAATCCGCGACTGTGTGAGTACACTAAGTATATTTTAATCGCCCTTATTACTTTCTATGCAAATCTCGAGATGAAAGAATTATTCTATACTTTACGCGTAATCCAGACTGTAATTTTCTAATTTATCGAATTTTCTGGAAATATTGCATCAACTGCCATAATGCGAGCATTGATTCTAAATAGAATCAGCGAACGGTATAAGTACTCTCTTTTTCTCAATAAATATACTGCGATATTTCATCGGTTATACTTATACTTATTAAACTTGTCAATGAATACCATTATATTCCTAATTTTGTTAATAATTTCCGAAAATAAGTTGGGTGCACTTATGTACATCGATCACTTCATACTATAAATTCAATCATAGCGCAAATCCACTTGAATTAGAGTAAATAATGAAAAACCTGCAAACACGTATAAAGTTTATTGCTATCGCATTACCCCTGCAGGTAAGCGCGATCTCATGGTATAAATAAATAGTACAGTTAGGCCCTATATCCTATTGGGTGATAGACATTTGAAATGAAAGCGCTTTTGTCGTTGGGCATAAAACCACGTTTGGTCATAGGTAGTTGAAATTTCTGCGCTAAATATTTAACATGGTTATCAAAGGCGATAGACAGCTCGTTTATCGCGAAACGACAACAGACGGCGAGTTTCCGCTCCTTTCACTGTATACTTATTGTATTATGATACTAATCAACGCGTACCGAATATACATACTTAACTACTTTCAGAGGACGTGAATCATCATCAAAATAAATATAAATTGTAGTATGATAAATCCCCAACGAGCTCGTCGAACGTCGAGCTTAAGTATACAGCGATTGCTCTGGAACTACGGCGACGCTCATCCTATAGCTCTTAATCCCTGCAGCGAAAAAATTAAGAGCCCGTAAGAGCTCGCAGCGTACAACGTATCTAAATATCTAACGATGCTTGCAGGAATATCCGTTAAAACGCGTCCCCCCGGACAAATTGGAGACGTCGAAAGACGATCGCGCCATTATGTCACAGCGTCGAATCGTCGTCGAGGAAAGCCCGAGCTTTGGCCGATTCCTTCGCACTTTTTTTCTCGTTCTGGCACATCTGCGCGCATCCGCACGCACAAGAATTTGTACACCGCCGCGTATACATATACGGATACATATACAGACGGAGGCGAGAGGCTGCGCGCGCGCGTATTAAAAGGGCCGGAGTTTAAATTGTATAAGTGCATATATTCATCCACCTAGTGCACACACTGATCTAATGGGCTATATACACGCGTAGGGGAGAGAGAGAGAGAGAGAGAGAGAGAGAGAGAGAGAGAAAGAGAGCCGAGATACGCTGCTCCCGGTTATAGTAAGCGCAGACGGTGAAATTATACGTTGTCACAGTTGAGCTTCTCTCCTCTCACGAGTTGCCACAACTCCCGGCACAACGTCTCCACTTCTCTCTTAATTTCTCCCATAAAAGCAGACTCCATAAAAGTTCTCTGTCTCCAGATACACGCGCTATTAATATGACCTTCGATTGATTTTATCCACGAAATCTAATTGATGTCTTTGACGTCTGACGTGTTAGTGCGGCTACATTGATTATGTGATTGAATAATAACGCTGGTGCTAGTTTTGGCTTTGATGCTCGGAAGTTTGAAGCTTTTGGTAAAATGACGCATCTTTAAGTGGATGTATCGTTGCTTCGGCTATAGCCAATGATGCAGTGGATTTTTCGATCTCTCACATCGACTAGATCTGTTCAATGAGTTTCACGCAGATCTTCATCGATTTGTCATTTTAGTAAGTATTGCGACGTGCAATTACGAAAGCAAACGTATTATAAACCTTGTTATGGCAATTTGATAAGAAATACACGATGCTATTGATTGAAGGATAATATTTAGTAATTCGAGAAAACGATAAAAAAATTGAAATAAAAATGAGTATGCGAAAAATATTTTTTTGTGATTGAATTCTTTAAAACAAATTTATTAATTTGGAAATACATTCGTGACACCGATTTCTTCTTATTGTTTTATTATATTTTTATTATAAACAAAAACGATAAGAATGAAATACTTTATTTTCGTTTTTGAACAACAACACCCTCGAATAATAAATCGCTCTGAATTATAAACCATTGAAAGCTTTAAAAATTAACGCGTCATTGTCGTACACTCCTTATCGTATAAACAAATTCATCCTATTATCCGATTATTCAGTTACGCATAGAGCGGCATTATGAGTTTAATTTTCAAATTTCATTTCCATCAATAGTCAACTGGTTAAAATTAATTTGAGATCAAGCACACATAGAAAGTTGAAAGAAATGGTCCCGCATGAAATGTAGCATCCCGTATTTGAGCAAATCCAAGTCGATCGAATCTGATACGACGCAATCGCGTAAACGACGCAGCATCGTGCGTCGAAACCATAAAAGAAAACACATCATCTTCTTAACGACACAATTGCAAATGCGTCTCTATGTAATACGTATGCAGCATTAAAACGATGCCGCTGTGAGCAGCGCGGGATGTCGGGTGTCATTAACCCTCCCGCGCGCGGTGCAACTCGCACAAATACACGCGCCTCAGCTTCCCCCAACTGGTCCCTGTATACGTGCGCTCCACACACGACTATCTTCTCAAGGCAGGAAGCACGCGACACGCAGAGAGAGAAAGAGAGAGAGCGACTGGGGGTGGGGAGGGGGGAGACAGAGAGAGAAAAAAGAGAAGCTCGTATAGATATAATAGAGGAAAAGAAAAATGGAAAAAAGTTAGCCGGAAAAACGGACCGACGAAGGAAGCACGGAAATTTCGACGTTCGAGAAGAGTCGAATGTGTGCAGCGCGAGCGTTGCACTTTACTGCATTTGGTTTTTTCGTATAATTTCCAGATCATGCGGAGACAACTGTTGATGATTTTCCTGCTTGGGTTACTACACGTCCAAACTGCGCAGCATCAACGTGAGTTTCCTTCTCTTTGTTCTTAATTCACTGCGGAAAACATTGTTGGGATAATATCGACGAAGATGCCTGCCAAACTAACGCGTTCCAAATAGCAGCAAAAATTAACGCGTTACGATTATTTATTGAATGCCTGTTATGACCTGTGTAAAATTCTTTATCAAAGGTTTCGCGAATAAAATGTGTAACTTTAAAGTAATATAATTAATATTCAATTCACGATAGAATTATAAGATTTTTAAAATATTTTATAAGGTTTTGAGTCGAAAATTGAAACGTGTTAGTTTTCTGCAGTTGTAAGAGCAAACCCGTCGATACATATGCAAGATAAGCAATAGAAAGCTCATTTTGAAACAACGCACTTTCTTATATACTAAAACAATGCAAATATAAAACTATGTATATACGTCGATCGTCGGGAAAAATGAATCGGACTGTCTTTATCACTGCAGACTGCGGCCCTCCGGATTTTTTTAAGTGCAGCAGCGGCAAGTGCATCTCACAGTACTTCGTGTGCGACACCGAACCCGATTGCGAGGATGGCGAGGATGAGCAAGATTGTGCACAAGAAAAATTGCCGGTAAGCTGCATTTATATATATATATATGCTCCTTACCCAATTGCTTGACGAAACTTTGTTACACTTGGAATTTTAGCCCGCGCCCAAAGACTGCGAGCCACACGAGTTTCAATGCCACGATAAAGTCCATTGCATTCCCCTCGACGAGTACTGCGACAACCAAAAGGACTGCCTCGACGGCAGTGACGAGCATAAAGATTGTTACCTGAATGTGAGTATATTCGCAGGAAGTTGTAACTATATTTCAAGCAGCTGCAATTCAACGGCTGATGCTTCTTCCTACTTATATATACATAAACCATCACAATTGCATTTTACAACAGCACGATTTTCCTCTTGTTTAAGAAAACCTGCGACGGATTCAAATGCGACAATCACCGGTGCGTACCCTCGCACTGGGCCTGCGACGGTGTAAACGATTGCGGGGACAACAGCGACGAATCGGATTGCAGTAAGGAGTAATTCTGCCTCGTGCGCATGCGAGATGGACTCGTTCCTATATGACTAATGACGCTTGTAAATTTACAGGTAACTTGCCGGTGACACCGAAGGAGTGCAACAACACGATCGGCAGGTACCTGTGCGCCAACAACCGATGCATCCCCATCAAACTGACTTGCGACGGCAAGAACGATTGTGGCGATTCTTCCGATGAAAATACTGTCCAATGCAGCGCTGGTAAGCTCGTCATACACAGCTATATTATACATTGGAATTGGCAATTATTTTTTTTTTGTCGCTCATGACTGGGTCCGATCGCGTACTTCTGCGTATTTTTAAATAAAGACAAGATCAAGAATATACAAGGCGAACAAGTTATAAACCGGCGAATAAAGTTTAACGGCTAGAAATATAGAGAGAAATTAGTTCGGATAATCCAACTAACGATCTATACTTGTAAATATAAGTAATTAATCCTCAATTTTCAGCGAAACTCACCTGCAATACGACGCAGCCTTGTTCAATGTTCTGCCAACCAACACCCAAAGGCGCCAAATGCTTTTGCTCCGAAGGCTACAACTTAACTGCGGATGGGAAATGTGCAGGTGCGGTTATTGCTTCAACGCACCTCTCACGATCTCCCAATCTCGATATAAATACCTATTTATTAATTATATGCTCCACAAGCCTTATTCACTGTTACTTTATCAATTATACCGGCGTTTCAAATGTGTAGATTAAATATTGCTCTTATTTCCGGGCATAAAACCAACAAACCACTGACAAATTGACGCACTCGAAAAATCGGCATAATTAATAAATCGACTGCTTATAAGACTTGTGGAGATCGATAACAGAGAGAGAGAGAGAGAGAGAGGGAAATGTTGTATTTCATATATATACATACTATATATCGAGCGAGATTTTTTACAAAATAAATTGAAATAACATATTTTTGAAACGAGTTCTCAGAAATAAATTACGAATATAAGAATACTTGATTTCAAAGTATTTTTCTCTTTTAGTTTGCTATTTTATAACACTCATAGGTCAATTATAAGTAGTATTTCGATGATTCGAATATCTTAAAAATCGCAACTATATTATAAATAAAAGTAGTTAAAGTTTCAAGCATTGAGCTTATTTTACCTACGTATTTGTCGAGTTCGAATAAGATGAAAAGATCAAATCGATTAACGCAAGCTGCAGTGACTGGTTTATATCATTTATTAATGTTCGGTGCAATCAGCAATCTTGAATATTATACATTAAATTATGCGCGTGAATACAATTTATATCTCGCGTCCGTGGAAATTCGCATTAACCAGACAGTTTATTTTTATCCTGCTCTAGTTGTTAAACGAAACGGTAAATAAAACAATATAACGTATAAATACATAAAGACAGGAAACTGGACGTACGGGCCAAATAAGCATACAATATCCGACACTAAAGAGGGGTGAGACTATACGTATATAGAAGATCGCCGACCACGGCGATTATCATCAGTTATAAGCATCATCTCGCAAGTAAGGTAGAAATAGTACTCGTCTAAAACCGTCCTACTGACGATGTAGCAGCGCGTATTCGTAAAAATCACAGTCGCGCAAATAATGTACATCGATAAAACTCCCTACTCCCACTTGGCGCGGCGGCGGCGGCGGTGGCGCGAGCGAGCAGAGCGAGCAGATCAAACGGTCCGTGACATGTATCCGCAGTCGTCGCTGATAATCATGCATCCGCGAAGCCCCTTTAATTAGCGCGAAGAAGCTGACTCGCATAGTGCTGACCTAAGACGCAGTTTACTAACTGCACAAAGCGAGAAATGAGGAGCTGGTCGTCGTCGTCGTTCTCCCTGGCGCGGATTATCGCCTCTCTCGTCGTTCTCGCGACCGCAGCACGAGCTTTCCACCCCCGCGACCCCAGACAAGGTACGACAGGGTACAAACTATTATTCGCTTTGCACGCGCTTCTTTGCAGATGTGGACGAGTGTTTGCGGCACGACGCCTGTGACCAAGGCTGCATCAATACCGCGGGATCTTACATCTGTCGCTGCGAGTCCGGCTATACTCTGCAGCCGGACGGCAAGGAGTGCAAGACCGAAGCTGAAAGTAACTGACTTTTATCATTATTAGTTATTTTATTGTTTACCTTGCGGCTTCGTTAGCCGATTATGTAAGTAGATGAAGCTTGCACGGGAATAAAAACACGATTGTGCTTGTGCATTGATCATTCTTTACAGCACAATCGCAGACAAACGCATTTCTGTACTTTAGCTACTTCACTGTTTTATGCAATTCAACAAGTTTCATTCCAATACTGAGAGTCTTTTTACAGTTACATATTAGCATGGATTATAGTACAAAAACCATGATTATTGCATGATATTCGTGAAAAAGAATCAATTATTATTATCAATTTTCCTAACTACATTTAATTTTTGTTTTTACACTCATTACACTATGTCGTACAAAAAGTTTAAATTTGAAATAATCAATTTTATGTACCATCTATTGTGGAAACAACATTTTCAAATGGTAATTGCATAAATTAATGGATCAATTTTTGTATCAATTGTATTCGTTATAATTTGATAGAAAAATTAAAAAAATTTTTTTTTTTTCATTTCAATATAATTAGATTAGAATACGCATATATAATGCCATTGCGGAGAGGATATTTATCTAAAAGTACCTAATACAGTTTACAAATCAAGAACTATATATTCGCTGACTATACGTATTTCAAAGTTCTTGAAATGTTTTATACATTACTAAGATAATAACTTCATAACATAATGATATGAAACAACTGCGATTATGTTTACATCTAATTTTTTCCGTTAAAAAAATTATAAAAATCTTCGATAATATATAGAGGCGATATTCAACATATAAGTTATATTTAAAAAAAAAACGCGCTCTTGACGAAGATCAAGCAGAAGTATTATAAAACAAGAAGCTGTTTATTAAATATAACTACTTAAATATGCTTCTGACGTTTATTCTAATTTTCATGTTTATAGTTTAACATTATTTATGTACAGAATATGTGTCAATTCTATATTTAACGTACACAGTTAACTAATCTCTAATTTTGTGCATACAAGCGTGGTTCTGACGCATATTTCTATTTTATCAACATTTATGATAAAACTAACTTGTGTAACATACTTTTATATATTATATTTTAATTCAAATTTAGAAAAGAAAATTATAATTTTTTTTCTTTTCGTTTTATTTAATTTTTTTCAACTTTATCAAACAAAAAATATTCAATTCATAACATTCGAATATATATATATATTTATATTTAAGCGCATTTGATCCATTGAAACGTTCGACTCTTGGCGGACTCGATTCTCGTTAAATTTCCATTTGCGAATGATTTCTTCGGCGGAACGAGCCAAACTACGGAGTCCTTATTCTTTTGCGCTTTCAGTTGGCGAAGCTACGATGGTGTTCGCATCCAAGTCGTCATTACGGGGTTACTATCTCGAGTCGAAGATCTACTTCCCCATTGCGGATGACCTGCAGCACGTCGTCGGCGTCTCGTTGGATTCCAATTACGTCTACTGGTCGGACATTCAGCTCGGCGACGAAGCCATTTTTCGTGCTCTCGAAGATGGCACTAAGCGAGAAGTCATCGTTACGACCGGTGATTTGTCTTTATTTTTATATCTTTTGGTCTTTTGGTTAAAATACATTTTTTTAAACAATTCAAATAGAAAACTGTGTATACCTACATATCCGTTCTCACTATAAATTAAATCATATAATATAACCAATTGACTCGATCATTATTTACATTCTCCACTGAATTGCTGAGGATAATTGCTAAGCATAATGATTTTCCAATTGGCTTATAGGTCTCGGCTGCCCGGAAGACATCGCCGTCGACTGGCTCACAGGAAATATTTACTTCACCGACAGTATGTACAAGCGGATCGGAGTTTGTAGCAATGGCGGTTCTTTCTGTACAGTCGTAATTTGGGAAGACACGGAGAAGCCGAGAGGGATCGCGCTATTGCCGTCTGATGGGTAAGCTCTTTCGAGTACAATCAATCTATTTTGTTGATAAGCTTCTTAAGCTTATTCAAACTTATTCTGAGCCTGTTTTAAAAAACTATCATACAATTATTATACATCCAACAAAAACGAATTAATGTTGGATACTTGGGTTCAAAGTAGTCTCGATGTCCAGAAAAATCCTATCCTATTTCTTGTAAAATAAATAATATATATTGCGCACAGAAAAATGTACTGGAGCGATTGGGGAGCTCATCCCCATATAGCGGTATCGGAAATGGATGGCGCGAACAGGGCATTTTTCGTCGACCAAAACATCGGCTGGCCGAACGGTTTAACCATCGACTACCCGAGCAAACGCCTCTATTGGGTCGACGCTAAATTAAAAGTCATCGAATCAATTCTACTTGATGGTCGAGGTCGAACGGTTAGTTTAACGAGCAATTATTTACTTTTTCTTTATTGCACATGTGCAGTTATCACATTAAAAGCCATGTTCCGATATACACGCAATTATGTAGATCATGTTTAATCAAAATTGTAATAAGGATAATTATTCATTTCTTAGACTGTTTTGCACGACGTAGCCAAGCATCCATACTCAATAGCTATTTTTGAAAATCGGCTATATTGGAGTGACTGGAGTACAAACAGTATTCATTCTTGCAATAAGCTCACAGGAAAGGACTTTAATACTCTCTTCCATAAAAATGAAACTGTATACGGAATCCACATTCACCACTCAACGTTGAAGAAAAAGGTAAAAATATTACTTTTATCGCTTTCTTTTTAATGATAATAGTCGTTACAATTCTTTCTTCTTCATCGAATTGTTTCTGTAATACTTATATTTTTGTACATCTCATTTATTTTGTATCCAACTTTTTTTCTACAGTTTTAATTATCATTATTATTATAATTATTATTATCATTATTATTAATATTATTATTATTATGATTATGTATTTTTAGTATCGTAACCCTTGCATTGCAAAACCGTGTTCGCAACTGTGCCTTTTAGCGTCTAACAATACGTATACTTGTGCATGCACGTTAGATAAAGAACTCTCGGAAGATAAGCATAATTGCAGAGGTAGGAAAATTAAAATATTAAACATTTTTTGTACGCATATTTTGTAGTCACTACTCAAAGTGTTATTTTTTATTTTAATAAAATGTACTCTATTAATAAACAGCTTACTCTATATTTGTGCTCTATTTAATCTTCAGATGTAGCAAAACGGAAGCATATTGCAATCGCTGCAGGAAATACGATCATCGACTATTATCATGAACTATTAGGAAGACCGAGAATGAGCGCCAGTATCACGACGGATCGTATCACTGCTCTGACCTACGACTCGCTCACTGGTACACAAACACTAGTTTACCGTTTATACGACGCTTATTATAACAGCGCGATTAATCGCCCTATATTTAAATGCGGATAGAGTCAATAATTATTTCGTTGCTTTCTCAATCATTTTTATTGCAAAGCTACAATACTTTAGGTATCACGGTATATCAGAATTCATAGATTGCGTTTCAGATTTTTTAATTTTTATCGCATATTAAATATAGACATACTTTTGCTAGCATTGTACTGAAAGTATTTGAAATGTCAGCGAAATAATGATTGTTATCGTAATAAATATATTATGACTGGTAATAATGTTGATTATTTATAATAGCATTTTTTATTACACTAGATGTTAAAAAGCAAGCCTATTATATTGCAAACGTCTTGTAATCGTTTTTGTAAATATACACTCACATTTTCAGATTCAATCATTGCTGCTGACGAATTGAATAAGTCAATATTTCGTTACAATCCATACACTAGTGCGATCAACCATATAATTCCTATTGTAAACGAAGTCGTAGAAAGTATAGCCTTTGATTACTTTGGCAACAATTTATACAAAACTAATACCATACAAAAGAAAATAGAAGTGCACAGCTTAACTACTGGAGAAAAGACCGAATTTTCTTACACTGAAAATCCATACGATCTGGTGCTTGCTCCCGAAGAAGGGTAAATTATTCAATGATTTTAAATGCTTCGCTCATAGCAAAAGAAGTACAACACAGTAATTCTAAGCTGACCAACATTGTCTTACATTTAATCTTTTTTCAGCCTTATGTTTGTTGTTTTCCGATCGAACGGTGACTTCCACATCGATAAGGTTCAGATGAATGGTCTTGGATCGAGGACTCATTTGGTCGAGCACGGCTTAATAGGCCCAAAAGTCTCGTTAGCTTACGATTCAAAACCCAAACGCATTTATTGGGCTGACGAAGGGACTGGTCGCATAGAAAGTGTCAGCATTCAAGGTTTGTCTTAAATTATTTTTTAAAATTTTAATATAATTTACACGATATATCGCTACAAAATGCTTTATTTGCGAAGGTCAACGCAGAATTCTTTTCCGAACGGGCCTTTCTTCCCCTGTAAGCCTTGCTGTGCTCGATAATGAGATTTTCTGGACTTCGCGCAATTTGTATCGTGTAAACTGGGCTGATAAAAGCTTACAAATATCTGGAAATAAAGGACTAAATTTACGTGAGTATACATAATGAATACTAACAATATTAAATCTTTGGATCTGCAGTAAGTATATTATCGCGATGAAAAATTTGAAAATTCATTATTAAATGAATTTTTAATCCAGAGATCACTAGCCGTTTGGATATGCTTCGTTTGCAAACGATTTCTGGTCGTTATTCTGGGGATCCTCACATCTGTCGGAAAAATAACGGAGATTGTTCTCATATTTGCCTCGTGACCGATTCAACCAAAAAAGTATGTTACAGCTTTTATCCTCGGCATTATTCTTGAAAATAAGTATAAATGACATATTCGCCTACTCTTTCAGCTATGTGCTTGTCCTCCCGGACTCATTATAAACGCAGATCAGAAATCATGCAGGGAGAAAACTTCTTGTTCCGCAGACGAAATCAAATGCAAATTGAATGATATGTGTATCAAATCGATTCAAAGGTAATTCAGCATATGTTATATTTTATTGTTTCTTTTCGTGATGAGACAAATCATTTTTAAAGTCTTTATTGATGAAAATAAAGAATTAAAATGAAGATTTTCAATATTTACAACGACAAATCGCTATAAAAAATGTGAAATTTCTACGAAAGGTGTAACGGAGTTAAGGATTGCCCTGACGGAGAGGACGAAGATGAATGCTCAACGGAGACATCTTCGTGTCATCCTGATGAATTCCAATGTCTCAGTGGCGAGTGCATTAAAAAGGCCAATCGATGCAACTCCGTCTTCGACTGTGTCGATCGTTCGGATGAGAAAGACTGCGATAATGCTACCTGCAGTCATGGTAAATTCATCACGTAATTTAAATATTTTAGTAGAATATAAACGATCATCGCAGTGTTGTAGACATCCGATGAAATTTCAGAGGAGTATCGTTGCGGCGATGGAGTTTGTATATCAAAATATCTCGTCTGCAACGGAGAGAACAATTGCGACGACTTCTCCGATGAATTCAATTGTAACGGCCGTTCCTGCGAGGGAGATTTCAAGTGTACCTCTGGAATGTGCATTCCACGGAATTGGGAATGCGATGGACAGGCAATTAATAATTCATAAATCTTTTACTGCATATGTGGTTGACGTGCACAGTAATGGTGATTTTTTTTTGTGATGCAAATCTATTGAAAAAAGAAACTTGATTTTTGGACCAAATCTCTGTAAAAGAGTAAATTTATTCGGAACATCCTATAATGTATTAATTTTGTTTAAAAAATCAAGATCAAGTATAAAAATACTGTTTAAAATAGTACTGCACCATGACAAGTCTAGAGCACAATTTTTGTGCACATCAACCCTGTACCAAACTTCCGTTTTGTCCAAAGCAACATCGATCCACCTGCAAAGATGTGTTTATTTATCTCAATGTTTTTAGACCGATTGCAACGATGGCTCGGATGAACACGAGACATGCAAGCCAGCAGAATGCGGGGAAAAGATGTTTAGCTGCAAAAATGGCCGGTGCGTCGATGAACTCCTCAAATGTAACGGTGTCGATGATTGCGACGATAATTCAGATGAAGCCAATTGCTCCGATAGCACCAAGTTCGAAGCCCTCATTTGCCCAAAGGATCATGCCAGATGTCGCAATAGCACATTGTGCATACATCAGACGCTGAGGTAAGATTTGCCGATGAAACTTAAAATATGCTCGACATGCATCACCCTGTCATGCCCATTCTATTGTTTAAATACGGAAGGAGAAAAAAAACAAACAATTCTTAAAAAAAGAAAAGTGGAACGAAATTAAGTTCAAAGTAGCATAAAATTTTCAAATCTAATCTACGCGTAGGTATGAAAAAGTCAAAACCTATTCTTGCTCACGTCGACAGATGCGACGGTCACGCGGACTGCCCAGGACACGAAGACGAGCACGGCTGCGGACACTGTCGATCGGAGAGCCAGTTCACCTGCAACAACCTCAACTGCATACCGCTCGACTGGGCCTGCGATACCATAGACGACTGCGGCGACGGCTCGGACGAGCAGCTCTGCCCAACGGGACCCAAGCACACCCTACCTCTGCCGCAACCCTCGGCCCACAACTGCTCCGAGGGACAGTTCGCCTGCTGGTCCCAGAAGACTGGCTCCTGTCTGCCTCTCGAGAAGGTCTGCGACGGCGAAAAGCACTGCTTCGACGGGAGCGACGAGGGTGGCGAGTGCGGTCAGTACTATATCGATTCATCATCGGCCTCCTTTCCCTATTTATATATAGTCCGCAGCCTGCATTTTTACCTCTACCTATTATATATTATATCTTCGAATAGAGAAAGCTTGCGTTACCAACACGTGCGATAACGTGTGTCACAAGACACCGACTGGTCCGTTGTGCAGCTGTCGCAAAGGTTACAAGCTGATGGAGGACGGAAAGTCGTGCGGGAACATCGACGAGTGCCAGAACAACGTTTGTTCCCAGCTCTGCACCGATCAACCGGGCAGTTTCGTCTGTTCCTGCTTCGAAGGCTTCTCGCTACGACTCAATAAGCTGTCCTGCAAAGCTACCGGTACGCGCATCCTTTCTCTTACGCTTATCAGCGAAAATCTACCTATTTGTTTTTCCTTTTAACTAAGACTGTGTTGAATATGTGCGAACGTTGTAGGACCTTCGGTGAAAGTAATCACGGCTACGAAAGATGATATCAGAGTGATGTCGCCCTCGTCTCAATACAAATCCCTTACAATTATACATAGTGATCCTGGTGTAGAGATAACTGGACTGGATGTCAACTCAAGAGAAAATACAGTTTACTGGAGCAATGGTAAATTGAGGCTGCATCATAAGTACATTATTAATTTACGGCAAAAAAAAAAACAAATCTATCATATAATATAAAATTTATTATCAAACGTATTCTTAAAATGTATTCTTAAATAATAGTCTTAGACATTGATTATTTCAAAATTCAAATGAGAATAATGTACTTTTTTTTCTAGAAAATGTTGGTATAATCAACAAAATGAATATAGATACGAAGCAGCGCACCACTGCATTTAAGGGTGTAGGAAGACCAGAAATATTAGCAGTCGATTGGATTACCGATAATGTTTACTTCTTTGATTATAAAGAAAGATCTACAGTTCTAAAGGTATCAACGAGTACTTTCGAAAATTTTAGGACTAAAATAATCAAGTTCCCCATGCTTAAACTTATATGAATATTTTCAGGCCTGTAACATAGACGCTAATAAATGCTCTGTTATTGTACACGTTGCTAGATCTAACGATAAGGTTACGGCTATTGCGATAGAACCGATTAAAGAGTAAGAATAATTTTTTTAATATAAAGAAATTAACTCGTGTTAAGTAAACATTTTGCAGCAATGAAGTATTCGACTTAATGTATTTTTGTAAATATCGCAGAATGCTGTTCTGGAGTGAAGTAACGTGGAAAATCTACGAGAAAGCATCGAGTCAAATAATCCGGACGGATTTGATGGGAGCCCACGAACAAATAATTGTACGCGAGAATCTTGGTATCGTCGTCGGACTAACGATCGATCACCACAGATCGATATTGTACTGGGCGGACAATTACCAAGCCAATATTGAATGTGTCGATTTCAATGGAAATAATCGAAAAGTCATTTCAGCAGACCTTTTCGTAAGATTTTTTATCTAGTTTCTTTCACATCATTTGTAAGACTGGTCCATGTACTTCTAAAAGATAGACAATTTTTGCTAATTACCAAAGACAGTAGTTCCTGCAATATAATAGCTACATAGCTTTCGTTAAGCTATTTTCCAAATTTTTTAACAATAACTCTTAAATTATAAAATTAACGTTTTAGACGAAACCAGTGGGATTGTATTTTTATGAAGATGCATTGTATTGGAAAACGGAAACAAGTGGAGTACTTAGGAAGCGTCAATTATACGGAGACATGAGCTACAGTCTGATTCCAATAGGAAGCAACAATCTTAACAGATTATTCGTGATATCTCAAATTACCAGGCAACCAGAAGGTAAATGATTTAAAACAAAATACCTATAGGTATGTAAGACACTCTGAATTCGATTAATAAATTCCAGTAATAAAAAATGACAATATTCTATGTCGAGTCTTAAGTGAATTAGCGTAAAACTACAATACATAATAGTCAGTTGATTTTATGCACCTTGCATTCACTACCAACGAAGGCAAAATAAATAAAATATTCGCTTTGATAATGAAAGAAGGATGTCTAACTGCCCAGTAGGTATATCTATGTGTAATATGAGAGAAACTTGAATTTCGACTTGACCCAGGTACGAACAAGTGCAAGGGCATCGGTTGCGAGCACATGTGCGTGATGCACCAGGGCGTCCCGACCTGCATCTGCGCCGACGGCTTCCCGGCCACTCTGCTCGACGGCACCGGCTGCGTCAACGAGGAGGCGGACAACAAGGACTACTCGCTCGAGGACAACGACGCCAGGATCCAGCTCAACGAGCCGCAGTCGCCGATCGTGACGCAGCCCCAGCAGCAGACCAGTCGGAGAGGTGCTGGCGCCTTTACCGGCCTCGCCGTCACCCTCGTCACCTTCGCCCTCATGCTCACCGTCTACTTCTACCTCAAGAAGAAGAGGCCCGGCTTCTTCAAAGGCCGCGATCTTAGGTGAGAGCCTCTAATAGCTCTGACTCGTCCTATAAGTCTGCGACTAACTACTAAGTAGATTATTAGAAAGAACTCTCCTCATCGTTATCCAGCTCCTTATACTATTATCAATTATTTTTTTTAATCTTATCGAAACAATATTAAATATAGCCTCTCTATACAGATGCATAATTATCAAAACAGGTATCCGAGGAATGTAAGGACATTGTTTTATTTTTCAAAAATATAATAAGATTGATCTTTGTCCTCAACACTAGTGATGAAATTATTCTTCGTATATTCAATCTAATTTCATATTTACCCACTTGTTTTTACGTTTTCATTCAGTTAAAATGAATATGTATTTTGCAGTATACACTTCCAAAATCCGTCGTTTATGCGTCGGAGAAATAACCACAACACATCGATAAGTTCAAATGCGATTTTGATACCAGGCGAACATGAATACTCCAATCCTATTACAGAAATGTCAAACACCAAAGTAAGAACATTAATATTTAATATATAAATATAAAAGAATAACTGCATGCTGTAGAAATTTATAAATAATTGGAAGAAGTGATTATTACAATTCAACTGTGTAAACATAAACTGGATATATACAAACGCATTGTACAAATTGTACGTTTCTTGTATCATTGTAATTCTAATTAACAATTCCCGACTACGTTTAACAACAGAAAAAAATCTTTGATTTGTAGCTGAGCAAATCCGACAGCGGCTCGAAAAGGCGACTGGAGCTCACGGCCGAGGTATCAGATGGTGAGGCGGAAGAAGCCAGCACGACTTATCATTCTCGCCTGATTCACTAAGAGGATCACGAGGGGAGCCAAAGTTTCGCGAATTGTACAATTCAATGCTCTTAAGATCAATTTCTCTTAAGAGCAAAATCTAATTATCGTAATGTTTTGTTTTATTCATATGCGCGATTCAATTACAAGCTGAATCGAATTTGCTTTTTCAACGTCGATTGGAAAAAACGCAGATGAAAAATGTACGCGCAACCTGTAAAGTACCTTTTTTACGTCTATATTATGTTTAATTTAAAATATAGTGTGATAACGTCTATATACGTCTTAAGTATGCGCCATTGTTGTTTTAAGTCGCCGTAAGGGCTGAAAAAATGGAAGAGAAATATTCTTATTCTTTATATGTGTAAGTGTAAAATTATACGAGCATTAAATGTTATTTATTGAAAATGAATCTAGAAGAAAGAAATTGTTAAATGCTTTTAATAGAGATTATTATGTGCAGAGTGCACACATTTATTATATTATATATATTATATAGGTATACTTTTTATACGAAAGCGAGTGAGAGAGATAGATTATAAGAAGTAGAGAGAAATGTATACCAAAACTAAGAAAAAGAAAAAAAAATCGAAAATACAATTGTTAAGAATGCCCATCACGAACACAAGTGTCTTAGTCTTTCTCAATATCTCCTTCTGCTTTTTTCCATTTTTACACGAAACGCCGCGCACTTTTGACGAAAACACAGAGAAGAAGAGCCGCGTCGCGCACATTATTTGAATACGCTATAAAGGAGACAATTAAGAAAGAGGAGAGAAAAAAAGAAAACGAGGAAATAAAGGATAGAGCGAGGAACGCTGCCCTTCGCGAGTGAACGCACGCATGCGGTATAATATACGTACGTTGTACGCATGACGCTCGGGATGCTATACGTGACCGCGCTCGCTTTTTATGGGAGGTCGTAGTCGCGAATTCGTTGATATTCGTGGGGAGTAGCGGCGCGAAATAAAGCGGACGGAGTATACGCGGAGGACCACACGCTGGATTATAGAAACGAGTTGCGTATAGGTGACGCGCAGTTGACTTTCGCGCGAGGCAGCGCAAGGATCGGGAGCTCGATTTCGCGCGCGACCCCGACGTTCGGCAGTTGGCTTCTATTCGGAGACTTTGTGCTTGAGGGTTGGAGAGCCAGCGCATCTATACTAGAAACCAGGTTTCGCGTAAGTCTTCGACTACTTGTAACTAGCTGGGAGATTTTTAGTGTGCATTAGAAATTATCCATTGCTAGATCTGGACTTTTGTTTTTTCGTAATTGCGCGCACATTTATAAAAGTGTAAAAATAATTTCTGATGAATACTTCGTGCGAATATGTTGTATTTCATAATACTTTTAGCCAATTTAGTAGATTCTATTGAACTTTTGAAAAATTTTTTTAATAGAGATTATATCTAGTAGAGTACTTCCATTACTTGTCTACAACAAAAAAAATATTAGAATCATACTTAATTAGAAATTTTATATATTATTCGGAGATTTACTCAAAATTTTACAATATTTGTCGTTTTGGATCGAGGATTTGATTATTTTATCATTTCAACTTAAGTAATGCAAAATCATTATAATACGGGGAAAAGAAATTAACCCTGAAAAAACAAGGAAATATTCAATGTTAAAAAATACCTTACAAGAGCATAATTTGAATATGAACATAAAATTAGTAGATGAGTCCCCAGTACAGTCAGACAACGTTTGAATTACAGATATATGACTCACATTAATTTTTTAATTTATTACGGGGTTTTCCAGACTATAATTAACATGAACACTTGATACTTAGGTATATCAAATAAAGCGGTTCGATTACAAATACTTAAAATCATTAGTTATTTGCTACTTCAGGATAGAAATAATATTTACTATTTTCATTTACAAATCATGTTTTTACATAAAATAAAAAAAATCTTTTTTGCATGATGTGTAAAAATTAACACAAATTCAGACAATCTTGAAAATAAAAAATTCAAAGTCTCCATAAGATTTCTCTTTACAATAGTTTACAATTCCTGCAATGGATCGTAAAAACATTTCTCGCGAATAAGTGCAATAAGCAACCGATCGCCGAACTATCTGCAAATCTAATGGTCTCCAATTACTAAACAAAGTTTCCCAAATGTAAACACTGGATCTAATAGAATATAAATGAAATTTATTTTTAAGTAAAGGACTAAGTAATAGCATAATTGATGGTCTTTTCAACAAGGGAAACATGTATTTTCTGCTGTATGCGAAATACATTCCCTTTCACAGCTGTCAAACACCACTTTTCTCTCTCTTTTAATTCATGTACTGCGATACGAGACAAGATTTGAGAAAGTAATTTTTGAGTTTCTTTTTTATGTAAAAAAAATTTGGCACATTAATTATGCCTAGTGAAAAACAATAAGAAAGTTACATGACTGCGTGTGAAAACTATATAATTGATTTAATTTAATTATAGATAAATTACATCCTTCTTTCTTATATTACAATGAAACAACTACTTCAATTCAATTATTAGACTATATATATATATGGGTGGAATTTAAAAAATATCATTTATCTTGTTTTTAAATAACATTTGTATCATAACATGCCTTAGAGATGTAAGATTTTACTTGAATACTTAAAAATATAGTAATTTCCTAATAAAGTGTATATATAGAAAGGATGCAAGCAATCGTGAGGAAAGCAATTAGCAATTTTATTCAATAAATTAATTAAAACTTGCGTAGTTTCGAAGGTCTAAATGAATTACCTCCCTTATCAGGCTTGTTGATAACTCTGCAGTTTTTAAATAGAACCATTTGTAAAATGTGCAGAAAGATCGCAATTTTTAATTAATTTATTAAACAAAATTACTAATTGATTCTCCGACGATCGCTTGTACCAATTATCTTCTACCTTAAAATTAATTTGATGTTTAGATAAGTAAGAAATGGCTATGGATCTCTCGTCGCTGTTAGCCGCTTGCTCAGGACTAATCGCACTCGTCTACATTCTCCTTTACTATGTACGGAGAATTCACTTGTACAGAGGAGCTGCGAAATTTCCAGGGCCCGTGTCTTATCCTATCGTTGGAAATGCTCATTTCTTCATGGGAAGTACCGCGGGTACGAGTAACAATCAATTTTTCGAGAAAGCTCGAAAATATCGTCTTTTATATAATTGTACGAATTAATAACGATTTTTTGCTTTTACAGATATATTGAGTAAGTGTCAGGAATTACTGGATATGTATCCTTCGCCCTTCCGTGTCTGGCTCGCAAACAGACTCTTCTACGTATCTTACGAGCCTGAACAGCTCAAGGTATATTATTTCATGTACAATAAATGAACAAAACACACTCGTTTAATCAGTATTTATATATATGAAAAAACTGCCCACACAAACTACCTAGTTTAAAGCACGTATACCTAATGACTTACGTCACATCGATCGAGTGTAAAAAGGATATAGAATTTTAATTAAATGAATTTCAAAGGTGATTTTCTAAAACTGCCAATTTCAATTGAAAAGACGCCAATTATTGACGATAACTCTATTATTATTCATAATAAATGATTGCGATGGGTAGAATTTTCAAAAAAAATACTTGGAATAATAATTCTGCACATTTAATTACCTAACTGAAAAGTTATATATATAAAAGTTATTATATACTCAAATTCCCATTGACGGAGAAAATTTCTAGCCGCCACTGTTTTGTTCCCCAGACGATCTTGACCAGTCAAAAAGCGATCGAGAAGGAGGACCTGTACAAGTTCGCGCAGCCTTGGCTCGGCACCGGCCTATTCACTGCACCAGGTGAGAATTCATTTGTTTTATCCCACCACTTGTACTATTACACTGCACAAGTCTCGCGCGCACCTCGATACAACATATATAGGTATACGTATAGTTAATACGAGGAGTCGGAATAGAGTGCGGTGCGAGTCGGTACGTGATCCAGGTACAAGTTGGTCAATTTCGACGACAGCTGCTGTACAGCGCCGCAGCGCCTCGACGTGCCGACCATCGTCGCGCCTTCTTTTTTCGATTCCGCCACAATTTTCTCTATATATACGCTGATCTCAGCTGCTGCCGCCGCCCGATTGATATACAGCGAGCGTATATAATGCGTATACGGTGGATGAACGGCCAAAGAGTCAAATTGCGAGAATCGGAGCTTGCGCGCGCTCGCGGTGGGGAATTTTTGCACGTTCCCTGCGAAATGAAGCGAAAAAGTAATTCATGCTTGTTTTTGTAAGAGTTCGCTTCTGGAATCTTAATCTGCATGTATATCGATATCTACAGCTTCCTGTTTACAATATCATAGACATTCTGATTTATTGTGGCTCAAAACATACATTATACCTGCAGCAGAGCCATCGTAGAGTTTAAGAACTGTACACTCCTAATTTCGTCGAGTCGTGCGTACGAATATTTGTAATTCAGCTTAATTGCATGTATAAAAAAACATTTAATTTAAAAATCTAACCCTTTTATGTAATGATCCCTATTATCATTCCTATACATATAGGCGGATGGTAAATTTTTTAATCAAATTTTTTTTATACTAAACCATGGCAGAGGCGTACACCAGATCAATGAGCTTCAGTATATATATTATTACGTATAGAGCTATTTTACTTCAAAATTAGATATTTATTTTTTAACGATATTTTATCCCCTGAATTATAATAAACACGAAAGTTACGCTGTCGGTTATAAAATGAAAATGATGAAATATTTAACGTGATTCGTGCTGTACATGTATAATTCTTTCGTTTAGCTTCCAAATGGCGTCTACACCGAAAACTTATCATGCCAACATTCAACCCACGAATTTTGGAATCCTTCGTCGAGATTTTCTCTGTACAGTCGGAGATCATGGTGAAAGAAATGGAAGTTGAACTAAACGGAGGAGAATTTGATATATTTAATTATGTTTCACTCTGTACCCTCGATATTATTTGCGGTTAGTGCAGACTTTTCTACTTTTATACATTAAGATTTAGAAACCTTATCTTTTGTTCATAATATTCTCTTGATAAATATCACAGTATATACTAAATAAATGTAGAAGCACATTATTTCACGATAGGTAAATGTGTTCGCATGTACATTAAATTGAAAACATTAGTTTTCAAATGCCAATTTAGAGAAAATTATTTTAGGTACTACCTTTAGGTATAGTATATAAAATGTTCTCGCAAGTTCTACAATAAACCATTTTTCCAAAAATACTTTTAATTGCAGAAACAGCAATGGGAGTTAGTTCAAGAGCGCAAACCCAAAGAAATTCCCCTTATGTAGACTCTGCTAAACGGTAAAAAGCTGCAATATTGCATATTTTGCATATTTTTGAACACTTGTCCGATCTACGTAGACTAATTTTAAAATCATTGCAGATTATTCGAAATAGTTTACCAGCGGATGTTCAAAGTTTGGCTTCATCCGGACATCATTTTTAATCATACCGAACTTGGCAAGACCCAGCGCGAATGCATAAAATATGTTCATGGACTGACGGACGATGTATGAGCGTTCGTTCGTTTTTAATAAATTCTATTAATTCATAGTGATGATATTACGATGAAAATAATCTTAATAGATCGCCATGTATGTTTATAGGTAATTAAAAGAAAGAAGCGAACATTGCAGTCCAATGAAAACCTGCATCCAGGATCCAATGGGACATCGAGTATGGCAACTAATCAATAATTAACATCATTACATTTTTCAATTAAAATCATAATTCATAAAATTAATAATTCAGTTAAACGCTTCTATGATCCACTATAGCACATAAATAGGCTTATTAGTATACTTTAATATGCATTTCAGCTAATACAGCAGGAAATCGAAAAGCTTTCTTAGACCTGTTAATGGAATTATCTCACGAAGGGACGAAATTCACCGACGAAGAACTGCGCGAGGAGGTCGACACCATGATGATTGCGGTATAAAATAAAACATATTTACTCAAGCGGTTTTACATTCCACGTTCAATATAATTATTATAAAATCATTATTTTGTTCTCCTTACGTTAATTTATAGGGAAACGATACCACCGCAACTGTAAATTGCTTTGTCATGTTAATGTTAGCTAGTCATCCTGAAGTTCAAGTAAGTCAAACATTATTTGGGAAATTGTATTTTTGTCTTGCAGATATGATATTAAAGTCGCGTACATTTTTAAGGAAAAGGTGTATAAAGAATTGTGTGGAATTTATGGGAGCGAGGATCCAAGCAGTATTCCAATAAAGCACGAAGATCTGCCACGCATGGAGTACTTGGAGCGCGTCATCAAAGAAACGATGAGACTCTTCCCAGTGGGTCCGGTTCTCGTGAGGCGCATAACTGACGACCTTAACATAGGTAATTCGAAAAATATTCAAACTCAGCACGGTATAAAAGATCTAGTGTGAAGTACAGTACGAATTAAGTGCCACAGGTTTTAACCGACTAACGAATATACATATATACCGATGTACTCATATGATTTAGGAGATTACACGTTGACTGGAGGAAGCTCAGTGGTTCTTGGAATTATAAAAGTGCACCGTAGCCCAGAATACTGGCCAGATCCTCTCAAGTTCGATCCAGACAGATTCCTACCCGAAGAAATCGCTAAGCGACATCCTTACACTTACATTCCGTTTAGCGCTGGTCCTAGAAACTGCTTGGGTAATTATTTTACTTATTCGGTATAATCACATGCTTTTTAAGGTTTTTCGGGAGAAAATTTTAAAGCTCATCTTAAAAAAGTTTCACATCGTTGAAGAATACCTAATAACATTTGAAATTAATAATTCCTTAGGTAAAACTTGATTCTATTGAATTTATTCTATATAAATTTTCTATATAGAATAAATTTAATTTGCACATAATACGCTCGCCTAGATCAATCATTTCCTCTCCACTATTTTATTAATTCCTTGTTCACGCAATTCATCAAATAGTTTTTAAATTATATTACAGCCGCTAGAATTATGAAATGTTGTTTTTCAGGTATGAAGTACGCATATATGGCAATGAAAGCTCTGCTAGCGACGGTCATACGTAGGTACGTGGTAATGAAGGACAATATTATACCGATTAAAGACATTAAATTGAAAGCCGACGTAATGTTGAAGCCATTCGAACCAATAACGATTAGGATACAGAGGAGAAATCACGCAAAAAGTCAGAACGACGATTTATAGGACAAATTTTATTCTTATTTTTTTAGTTAATTAGGTTTAGATTAATTTCATACGTCAAAATTTATTATCTTTGTACAATTTTAAAGATAATATCTTAAGTAATTCAAGTAACAATCTTTAATATTCATGCTTATTATAAAAGCACATGATATAGGAAAGAATATTGTGAAAAAATTGTTTGATCAGTATTTGATTGTAAAATCAAAAAAGATCTATTTTAGACCTATCCACAAGAATAAATAATCGCAATGTATTGTCTAACTATTTACATATGTAACTCTTATGCTACTATAATTGTAATATTTTTTAATATACAATATTGAGGGAAAATATAGCTTGAAATTCTGAAAACTGTTAAAAAAACAAGTAGTGTTTATTTTGAAAAAAATATCTTAAAGCTGCATGAGTGGTTGAAAACAAAACTTTTTTTGACTGCTCGACCTTTTTGATTTAATAGAAGGTAAAATTTAATAATATTACGTTAACATAAAAAGTTTATAAAAATAAAATAACAACAAAGCATTTTATGTGTCAAATAAAGTGTCTTATTTATTTTTCATAAAAACGTACAAGAATATAATCTTTATGTTACAATGCTCGTAACCCATTAACGCCCAAATGTCGATTTTTTCTTTTCAACTTTCGACGCTATAATTTTTAATGTAAACATCCTAGGAAAAATTCAAAATACAGTGTTTCCGATAATATAAAGTCTGGTCTTTCAAATGCCTGTGCTAGAATTAACCTAAGCGTCAAATTAAAAAAGTTATAGCTTATACTATGGGAAACACTGTATTTTGAATTTTTCCCAGGATGTTTACATTAAAAATTATAGCGTCGAATGTTGAGATGAAAAAATCGGCATTTGGGCGTTAATGGGTTAATGAGGCCTACAATGGCTCCGTCGGCAGAGCGATTTGACTCGTATTCCGAAGGTCCCGAGTTTCGCGCCCAAAGCTCGGCCGACTGATACAAGCACTTCTGTAAAATATTACCTTTGCTTTATTTACAGTTTAAATAATTAAATAGAAAAAACAATGCTTTTGATGAATAATGGCAATTAAAATCATGCATAAACAATTCAATATTTGTGCACTATCAGTTTAGTTCATTGTGCTTTATATTAAGAGTTATTTTTTTAAAACAAAAGATAGATTAAACACATTCAACACTATTAGATTAACGAAGATAAAATTTATAAAAAGTTCATAGTTAACAACATGGAAATTAACGAAATTAATAACAGAAAAAAATAAAATGTGATTCATCAAAAATCCAAATGGAAACTTTATTTAGGAGTTTAATTTTATAATTAAAGCTACGAGTTGCTTATAAATTTTCTCCCTTTGAATGCGTGTTCCTTTAGAACTGAATGAGGCGGAGAGAAAAATTATTCTTGCTAGTTTAAATCATATAAGCGCACACATTCATAAAGTTTACTGACCTAACGTATTCAATCAGTAAGATACGGACCATCGAGCGCACCGGCACCAGAAACAATACCACCTTCGTCGGCAGATGATGGCTTCGTGCGCACAACATGTCCAACTTGAGTATTGAGCAGTACCTTATTTTTATCACTGAAATGAAATATTTTATATTTAGATCAGGCGATGTAAAATCTTATTTTTCTTATAAATTTAAAAAGTAATTTTTTTGGTCAACCAAATTCGTAGATTTGAAACATACAGGAACATGCAAATACTTACAATATATATTTTTTATTATTTTCTTTGCTCTTTGAATTTAATATAAATATCTATAGAATTACTCAAACGTATATTAATATGAATTGAAATAGTTTCATCATTTACCCCATCACGACGCCATAAACTCCAAGCTCTGAAACGAATTCCTGTTGCTTTAAGTTTTGAATGCCAGCACGAATCAAATAATTTTTCTGAATAGGAGGGTGAATTCGTTCCATAAGTATCCAAGCAGTTCGATCCTTTGAATTCTTCATTTTTTCTAACTGCGACTTTATTCCGTCTTCGTAAATATTATTGCCTCCACCCTCACGTTGAGGTTTTAAGACATACTTCTTTGGATCTTTAATAGCCATAGTAACAGTTTTATCTCCATCCTCGTTCTACAAATTGTAATTTTTATTTTTTTAAAATAATAAAAAAAATCCATAAATCTTACAGCTGTAAAAAATTCACTTACTAAGTCCAAAGAATAAAGACCCATAAATATTTCCTTTATTTTGGCTACTTTATTTGAGTCTGGAATAAATCTTTCTAAAACTCCAGGAACTGCAAGTTCTTGTTGCACCTAGTGAAGTGATGTAAACAAAATTATCTCAGTCACGTTTTTAAAGTTCAACTTCTATTTATTTTCTGATTTGCGTGATATTTAGAAGAATATATTTTTTGTATATTGATAAAAATTAATAAAATTCAGAATATTTTTTACCTTCTTTGTTCCTGCTAAATGGTATTGTATTGATGGACATTTAATTGCTCGAGAACGTTCTAATAGTAATCTTACATCCCATTCCTTTTCGGATGGATAAGCTTCTAATTGATAGCCAGAGCGATAGTAAATCACTGCAACTTCTAAATTATCACTGCAGAAAAAAAATCATATAATTTAATTTTATATATTGAATAATATTTACAAAAGAATCAAATTTTACTTTAAAAATTACACATATAATTCTTTGTTTGATCCTAATTGACCATCCGTGATTAAATTTGTCAAACTTTTTCTAAGGACTTTAATTTCTGGGTTAAGCTCATATATTTTATTTTCTAATGCTCTTTGATCACAGATGTTATAAGTAATATCTTCAACAACAAATAATATCACAGCTCTGAAAATTAAGATGGTACATGAAAAGTTACAATTGTAGGTGCATAACCACTTATATATTTTCTTCAATCACTAAAGAAGCACTTTTGTTACTTTTTGTCATTGTAGACCTTCCATGCTTCAACCAGTCCACTAGCTAAGCCAGAAGCAGCTTTATTTTCTGGAATCTGACAATCCAAAAATTTTTAGTTAAAAAAGTATATACATATATACAATGTCTATTATACATTATGCAGAACTTACGTTTACTAATTTATCCCTATACCCTAACTGAGATAAAATAAATCTGCAATAAATATAAAAAAATATTAATAAGTTAAATAATTAAATAAACTATACCATGTGAATTAATTGGAAATCTTACTTGTGGTATTCTGAAGTCACGACTGCCAAACCTCCAAAACTAGATGCAATCATATTTATTTCTACTTGTTTAATACTGTTACCTTCTTCGCTATGTAGCATATAATCGGATCTTATTAAACCAAGACTAATACTCTAAAATTGGCGAAAAAAATATTCAAATAAAGTAATATTAAAAATATAAAATCCAAACAGCAAACCTTACCTGTGTAAAACCTTCTGAATGGACAGTACGATAAATATCAAAAAGCTTTCCAGTAAAGCTATCAACTTCAATTGTACTAAAACAAACATTTTATTTAAACAAGGTTAATGAATATAATAACTGTAATATTATGTTTTATAACTTAATTAAAATATAGCTATACTTTTTTAAGGTTCTGCTTAAAAATTCATGATCATGGGCTACATTATGCATAAGTTCATTCAGCAAAATTTGTACATCTAGAGCTCGTTGAAATTCTTTTCTAGGGAATGATGATGGTAGTAATAAAAATGGAGTGATTTGTACTTGATCTTCATTGAATTTATCTTTACATCTCATACTAGCTCCTAATAAGAAAACAAAAAATAGAAAGGAAAAACTTTTTTCATTTTTACAATGCAAGCATGTTGGCTAATAATATATCAGAAGTTACCATGCATAATAGCCCAATCCTTTGCCTTTTGAACTATGGTTGTTAATTCGGAATCCGATAAGTGGATATCGACACATGTCTGCATGATAGATGGATTCATAACAAATATATATATAACATAAGAACGAATATATCTTAAAATAAACGTGTAGGTACAATAATATATAAGTCTATCCCGGATTTCTAAACTTCTTAATTCTTAATAACCACAAATTTCGTATTAACGTGTGCCTAAGATGCTTTTAACTATAATTTCTTAAAGTGTCGGTATTAAGAAATTAAAAAGAACACGCATAACCCGCTGTCCTTGGTGTAGAAATTAATTAATAAATTAATTAATAGTATTTTAATACACACGTGACACTGACTTGAATGGAAAAAAACACTTCTGACAACGAAGATAGATCTTAAACATAGACCTTTTAAGTTGCTTCTTATACCGCATCCAATCCTCTTTAACATATTTTTTAATACAAAACCAGCTGATAATTTTTAGCCAATCAGAAGCGAAGTATTTATACCAATTCCGTGGAAGGAACAAATATATAATATCTAAGTTTGAAAGATGAATTCCGTTGAAAGATGAAAAGAAAACAATTATTTACGTTTTTTTATAAGATAGGTTCATAATTAATTGAAATAACAAAAGCATTAAGAAAATGAAAACCTTAATTAAGGTAGTACCAACTTTCTTAAGAATAATTTATCGATTTCTTCCAAAATCTTTGAAAATTGGTTTCTTCTTATTTATTTCTTTATAAATATGGAAATCTACATATATATATATTTAGGCAGCCCGGATGCGGGCCTAATTCATTATTATTAGCTGATACAGAGGACCGCAGTAAAATTTCTACTCGGGATAGATGTTTTGTTTGACAAGAAGAATAAAATTATATTGAATTTTTAAAGATGTTGATTTAAAACAACAACAGTCAAAATATCTTATATTTATATTATTACGAACTATTGTATTATGCTAATCACTTCATTTTGACATTATGTGAAATGAAAAAGAATAGCAAATGAAAATAGCGGCGAGTAGGTTGATATAAACATATGGGACTTCTTATAGTACATACTTAAAAATGATTTGTTGGCGTAAATTTAGTAAAATTAATTAAAAAGAGTTAGTACGAAATGGGATTCGAATCTCGGTACCAAAAATTACCAGTAAACCACTGTACCAACGAATATCAATTGAATTACAACACTAAGAAGTCCCGTATGTTTATCAGCCTACCCTACTAGCATTATTAATTTAATTTTCTGCCATTGGAAATAAAAAAATTATTGTCATGTAAAATTAATTACGTAAACAATAAATTTTGCTTATGCTTATACGAAGAGGCCATGTCACATGCGTGATGTGCGTGATGGCTGCGGAGTGTGGTGGTTGGGGTAAGGGCCGTAAGGGGGCACCGGGCAACAGCTATAGTCGCTAGAGACTAGTCACTAGTCAAGTAGTCACTAGTCAGTAGAGAGTTAGACGTTATGCGTATATAGTTCGTACGCACACCACGAGGTTCGCCATTGTCAATTCGTGACACTTTTTGTATACGACTGTGATCGGCAAGTCGGCACTGACAATCTTTTACTAATCTCTGGTTGAGTCACCCCCACTCCCCAGCGGCCCGGAAAGTCATCGAGGCGCTATAGTCGTTCCCGGAATCCCGGCTGCTTAGTACGCGACTGCGCAGTGTATTCAGAGTTTGCGACTGCGACAACTCTTGCTGGTGTGACATCAATGTATACATATATATTTATCATATTTAAGCACTAGCAGAGAAGCAGGATACTGGAGACAGCTATATAGGTATATATACATCTACTCTCTACAGTCTCGACAGTGACTCTCGAGTCTCGAGTCTCGACCGAGTCCATCAGAAACTATAAGGAAGCCACTCGATTACTCGAAGCAGTTTCAGCCCAGAAGCCCACAATACACGCCGTACTCCGACACGCGCGTGCAGTTACGAAAAGTAAGCGGCACGCACGCGCAGCACCGACCACATCCGCACACGTCGCTGCGCCGCACCGCGTCGTCTCTCTTCCTCGCCTCCCCGACCCTTATCGCCTCTCTCCGCACACCCGCATTCTCTCCAGCGCGTCCTAAAGTTCCGCAAGTGCGGTTGCTGCGCGCCGTACAGCTTATTTCTATTCGCACGTCGAAGTAACGAACTAACCACGGCGGGGAAGAAAAAGAGACGCGGCTCCCCGCGAGATCGTGAGCGCGACGACGACGAGTACCGCAGCGAACGAGACTATCGTCGCTCCTCAAAGTCGTCCTCGTCGTCGTCGGGCCGCGACCGCGACGGTAGAAGTCAGAGCAGTAGCAAGCAACCACCGCCGCCGCCTCCGCAGCAACAGCAGCAGTCCCAGTCGCAGCCGATACAGCAAGAGGAAAACAGCCAAGACATAATGAGCGACTATTCAGCGGTTGCGCCCCCGCCAAACTTCTCGCAGAGCTCGGCCTTCGCTGCTGCTCTACAGCGGGCCAAACAGGTATTTATCCTCCTCCACGAGGTCTTAAAGCGGCCACCTTATTTTATCAATCGCCTTGTCCAAAATGTCCACCGCCTCCAAAGCGGAGGGAGAGAGATATATGCGTTACAAGCGATATCATGACTCTGCGCACGGTTTCGACGCGGCACCGCGCGGCTTGGAGTCATAATCGGAGAGAGGAGAAAAAGAATGGCCGACAGATATGCTCTGGTCGCTTTTTCTCTCCATCTCGTTCGTTATTATGTGTGCATTGTACTTAAGTACTTGCGCATCGAATTTATATGAGCATGAAGTTTCTCTCTCTTTCTCGATTGACGAACCTGTACCTTATTTAGGAGTACTAATTTCGCCGGGTTCGTTGTCAATGTTTGCTTCGTTTTATACATGCTATAGAACGATCCCTGCCCGTAGAAATCCTAAGAAAATTTTGTGCCTATACATTTTTTTTAGTTATATTCCTTTTTTTTTTACTTTTGTCTTAAGCAAACGTTGAGAGATGTATATTTTCAGAGTCGAATTTAATTTAGATTAATTGTACTTGCCATGATAGAAACACTTCCAGTAAGTAGTTGTTTTTAATGATTTATGTAACATAACGCATAATCTCTGAATTTGTCAAGATATGGTTATTTCAATAATTTAGAAATCTATTTCAAATAATTATTTCTTTAACTCGATCTTGGGTGTAAGGGATTTAAAGGAGCATAAAGTAGTATATTTCATTTTCTGTTTATAAAATGACCCTAGATCTGATGAATACCAATAAATCAAAACTGAAGACCCCTTATTATTTATATATATACATACATATATAT
>UELU01102092.1:0-18658 GCA_900490025.1 Megastigmus dorsalis | reverse complement strand
TCTCTCTCGCTCTTTTCCAACGAAGTAATTCGAAAGGGAAAAGAGCTATGAGAAGAGAGAGAGAGAGAAAGCAAACGGAACGCTAGAAAATTGCGCAGGTTCGCGGGATTGCCTTAGACTTTATAACCGATTCTCTCTCTCTCTCTCCAGTCTCTGCCTCAGTCTCTCTCACTCCATCCTCCTCATCCTCTTCCAACCTCTCCTCACCTATATATATATATATATATATATATATATCTGTCTATGCTTTTCTTATTGTCTCATAATTCGATAAGACGCGGAGGGCTGTATTTCTCGCAATGTTGGGAAAAGCGAAACGCTGTTGGCTCGGCGCGGCGTTAGATTTTACGGTTAGTGCAGCGAGTAGAGCAGAGCGCCAGCGCGCCAAGGTAGTTCGAGCCTTGGCCGCGGAACGCGCAAACCCGGGATACGTCTTAATATTTTCGCTCTCGCAGACACACACACATAGAGAGAGAAACAGAGTCCGTGGTATATGTATATGCATATTTATGTAAGGGGGTTGTGTAGAGTGAGAGCGTGTACGTGTGCGAGAACGAGAGAGAGAGAGAGAGAGAGAGAGAGAGACGGGTGTACCGTGGGGGCATCGTAACCTTATTTATTTGTGATTTCTTATTCGCTGTCGGCGCTCGGCGGGCGCCGCGCGAGGGCGTTTTATGAATGCGTGCGGTTGCGATAAAGCGACGCGTTGCTGCAAACTCCTCGAGAGATGCTTCTGGCTTCCTTCCTCTTCTACTTCTTCCTCCTCTTTTTTTCTTCTCTTTTTTTTTACGGCGGAAGAAACATTTTTCTGCTTAATTTATTACGTTTACGGCGAGAATAAATGGCGATTCGAGTGCCGCGCCGTAGCTGGAGAATGTTTAAAACGAACTAAAGGTGCAGCAGCGGAGTCGAAGGTTGAACTAGAGGACGGCAAAGCGCGGCTACTTTAAATATCGAGCTTGGTTTTTATACGGATTGGAGAGGTAGTTTTATACCGGTTCTCTCTGGAAGTTTCGAAGATGAAATGTGGAATTTTCCCGCTCGAATGGAGAAGGCTATCGAGTTAATCATTTTAAAAGTGAATCTTTGCGCTGATGTAAGATGAGCAGGTCGCTCTATATAAGTTTGGAAGAATGTACGCTCATTTTAAGTTTTCGAGGGAGGTATTAACTGCTTTAGGATTTTGTATTCGTGTAACCCGAAACGGAGGACTTTATTAAATTCAAGTAAATCGTTTATAGATATAGTTATTATTTTCTTTACGTAAAGTCTGTCTGATAACGTTAGACAAACTTATCTCTGTTAATGATACGAGTTTCCTTATATAGGTATCGATAATAAATACATTGCTGTTTAGTGGCTAACTATAACTATTTGTTTTGATTTATTTTGTTGAGCATTGTTTGCGCTGACCGTGGATTCACATATAACACATAAATAGCTTAATTCGGCGTCAAAACTTTATAGACCGATAAGGCATTGCAAAGTTCGCGGGCAACTCTGCTTGGTTAGCACTTCAGTCACGATATTGCACTTTGTTAGAAATTCGAATCATTAGGATATTTACTGTTATCGCTATATAGAAAATTGAATAACTATCGCAGATATCAATGTGTCATGATAAAACTTTTGTTTATAGTATACGCATATGTGTTTTATGAAAACTATAGTAACACCAGTCTGAGAGCTTCTACAACACTTTGTAATGTTCACTATATACAAACTATTTACTATAGAGTATTCGCGTAACTGAATCGCAAACGTCAAGCTGAATTCGAAAATGTTTTGTGAGCGATGCAATAGGATACTTTAATGTACGTGAAATATAAATATTACAAAAAGCTTCAATAAACTGACTAATTTCCAATGAAATTGTATATCATTTTTTTCATTTAATTTATAACATCATATTTCTAATTCCAGCAATTTTAGTTCTGTTTTACTTTTCTACGTTTCCAGTTTACTAGGGCGTCGCTCCTCTTCAGGGAAACGAGGATTGAACTGAAGTATATTACAATTTTTTCCCCATTTCTCTTAACATCTGTGGAATTCAGCCATCCGTGCGATTCGTTCTCCTTTTTTGACTGATGTATAACTATAATGTACTGTAAGTCCATACTTATTGCATTCGAAAGTATACGATTACAATATTCTTAGAAAATAATATAATAGTAGTAAGTTTCTTATTACCATTAGTCAATAGAATTAATATTGTATGGGAATAATAAAAATGAAATGCAAAACTCTATGCCTTTACATATATTTAATACATTCTATACTCTAGTTTGGCTGTGTTATCTACAATATAATAAACAGTATTTTTCAAGATGTGCAACTGCTTCATAATAGATAATTTTCTACGCAATATACTACAGCTAAGATAGTAAAATTAAATTTCAAGAAAGCTTTAGAAACGAATTAAATGTCAACAGGAAGCTGGCTGTGCGAAGTGACAAAAGGAAGTTAATAAAACTTTCTTATTTAATCCTAACTTTATTCAGTTTGATTTTTATCATATTTCTTATTAAACTTTAGCCATTACTGTGAAAACTTCGAAAGATTAAGTTACACATTTTTTATTACCGAATGTTCTTAATTAAATATTTTGAATAAGCAGAATAAAATTAAGAATGAAATGAAAATTTTTGAATTGCTAATCAATATTAACGATGGGTAACGTAATTAATTTTACTTCTTCCTTGATCCGTAATCTGATTTATAACGTATTGGGAATTATGTATACAAGAAAAATTTAATTTATAGTTGTAAAACGTTTTTGCGAACTTTTCTGACTAATAAACGACGATATACGGTATCATTTTTATCTGGTTTATTGCGCAGAAAGTTTAGCTATACAGAAAATTTTAAATTAATTAAAATATTATAAAAACAGGAGTTTTTCAACAATGTTCGATATTCTCGGACCTTTGTAGATTTTTTGCGAGAGCACTGGGTAATCGTATAATGCTTTTGTATACATAAAGCTCGCGAGCTCGAATAAAAGGCAAAATATAACAAAATAATACATTGAGTTGGAAAAAAAAATATCGGCTAAAAATTTCTGGATATTTCTAATAAGCAGAATAGTGAAGCCTTTGTGCAACTATGAGATTGCAAAATTAATTGAAAGTATAGGTTTCTCTCCATGCTTTTGTTTACCGACAATTATATATCATAAAAAATAATATTTTCTGCGAAATGGCTTGTGGTCATAATGCGCGGTACCATATAATTTACAATTACAATTAATAATTTGTAAAACCTGCAAGCAGTCGCAATATCTCGATGATATATATTTATTTATTGATGAATATTTATTGCAATTTTGTTTACAAATATCAAATTTTTATAGATATATTTGTGAATCATCATCACGAAAGAATATTTATGAAATTGATGCATTACTCAATACCTTATTATCCGGTAATTCAAGGGAAAAAAAAATGTTTCTGAACTAACAGAAGTTTTTTTATAAACTTATCATAGGGGTAACGTAAGGTAATCGTGGAGTATACGCAGCTGCACATCAATACTTTCGAAGAACTTAATTAATTTTTATAACAATTGTGAGTTACGATAATGACGAGTTATTAAACAATCGATCAATACGTTTTTCTATCGAAGAAACATCGAATCTATTTTTGTATTCTCTTTTCGCTACGTATCTTTGTTTTTTATTCCCATTGTAAAACTCTCTAAATAGAACATACTCGTAATCCCTCGTGCACAAATTACACACACATCCATATACAATACCATTCATGAATAAGCTATACGTGGTCTCGTTTACCTTCTGTGCAAATGAAAAGTATGGCAGCAATCGAAAGCTTCGCCTGCCATCTCAAAGCCATTTCCGCTGTCTCTATATAATCACGCTCACTTTACCAAAAATCAAATCATCAGCACAATTCACCACACGCCATCGCACTCCTGTCCCCCGCAACTACTACGCCGACATTTGTACATTCAGCGATGAAGAACAGAATGAAAATCAGAGCACGAAGAATACGTAATCGGTCCGCTTCCTCAACTAGAGCGACGACGAATGCATTCGCTACTCTTATCAGAGGCTGCGGTGGTTGGCACACAACAGTCCGAGCGTCCGGTGTTATCCCACTGGATAAGCGGAAAAATAGCACTTGGGTCGTCGCCCTTTCGTTATCCAACGACGTAGACGGCACTCGACGACGACGCACTTTCGCACCAACTCACCGCCAAACACGTGCGGACATCCATACCGCGCACATTGATCCCTCGCATCGGCGATTCCGCGTGTGCATGTATCCAAGGAAATTCCGTCGCTCTGCCTCGATATATATGTGCGCTTGTGTCTCGGTGTCGGTCGTAGGAGACGACGCCGCGCGATGCTGCAGGGATGTCTTGGAAAAAGTTTGCTCCAAGTCCTGGTCTGGCTGGCTATCGTCGTCGAAGGAGTAGGAGCTGAGCCCGAGGCAGACTCGCCGGCCCCTCTTCCATGCGGGGGCCGCAACTTATAACAATGCAAAGCAGTACGCGCCGCCGCCAATAGCCTCGCGAGCCTTGCGCGCGACTCTCGCAACTTTATCCAGAGAAGTTTTTCTTGGGAGCAAAATACTTTTGCTAGCCGCTCTTACTCGCTGCGACTACTCCTTTTGCTGCGGAACGGCGCTTTTCTATTCCCCAAACCCTTTTCTCACGGCGGACAGTGAAAGACGTCGCCCCGTTCTACCTTCAGGACAAACTGCTATACTTTCACTACTATATCCACCCGCTCTAGACCTTTTAAAGTTCGCCGAGGTTCTCCTGTACTTTGTCGCGGGCTGACTGTCCACCCCCCTTATCTTTTTTTTATCGTTCAGCGAAACGGCGCGTCGTCTCATCCACGACGAAAACGGTACACTTTCAGTTCCGCTTCCGTGATCCCGCACGGACGTAGTTGGACGCGAGATCCACGCTATCCATCACCCCCCCGGTAATCACAACTCTTCCGATCCTCATTAGAGCTGCCTCTTGCTGTATACGATCGGATCGCTGAACTCTCGTCACCCTCACTGACAACACCCTCCTTGACGTCTTCGCTGCACGCGCGGGAAAATTTTTCAAAGGATTCGCCTACAGCTTCTTCCTCGTACTTATCGCACTAAACAAAAGGACAAAAAGAAACACGCGCACACACACACATGGGCAGTCTTTCTCGTACTGTCGAGCCGCCCGAGTGTCTCGGCGTTGGTACAGCTCGAGGACTCGATCGGACGATAACGCAACCGAAAAAAAAAGCACAGCACAGGTGTCAGGGGCGTTTGTAACGCGGAACGATTAAGGGCACGTATCTCCCGGCTGAGGCTGGTCGCGACACATGCCGTCTATATACACAGTTATATATACATACGGATATGTATATATGTATATATATATATATATATTCGACCCCCCGGCCGCCGCGCGAAGCCACACACACGTCTTGATTCAGTGGCAGATTTTCTCTGACTGGGCTGATTCTTAGCCGTGGGAGCATGCGCACCTACGCGACGTCCCACCACCACCACCACCACTACCAGTCCACCCTTGCCACCACCACCGAGCGCGCGTTCGCCCGTTTGTCAGAGCGAGAGGCTTGGCGGCGGCGGCGGCGGCGGCGCGCGGCAACTCTCTCTCTCTCGCTCTGGGCTACAGCGCAGCCAGCAACACAGTATGAGAGAGAGAGAGTTCTGTATAGGTATAGAACTTGGAGACAGAGAGGTGTGTAGAGAGAGAGAGAGAGAGAGAGAGAGAGAAGGGGGTGGGGGAAGGCTCGCGCGCACGAATGCGCATAGACGAGCAAGCATGCCACTCGCGCTCGCGGGCGGCGGCGGCGGCGGCGGCAGCGGCGACCCACCCTCTCTATTTCTTTCTATTTTTCTCGCTGCCTCGCTCGCTACTTCACTACCCATTTCCTTCTCTCGCTCGCTTGTGTTCTGGGATACGCACGCCTGTAGAGCTTCCCTATTTTACGCCCTCTCTTTCTATCTTGCTCTCTCGCCTCTTTGTTCAAAAAGGACATGTTTACATCCGAGTTTCGTGCGAAAAATTAATAATTGATTTTAGAAATTCGTTCGCGATTCTATAGTCCAGCTGCTAACTTCATTGCAAAACTGAAGCGGAACCGATGTTGGAATAATAATGCTTTGCGGAATTTTTTTCGATTTACGGGTAAACAAAAGGATTGTACTCTTTTTAGAGTAGCTACGTGTGTAGTTTTCGAATTGGAAAGTTTCAATTCGAGCGAATTGACATTTCACTAATTCGAAATTTATCATTTCAGTAAGAGTTACTAATTTTATACGTTCGCACGCAGTTTTAGTGTATTGAAAGTGACGTAACTATGTCACTTCAATTTGATACCTATCCGCTTCTGTCGACTCCGTCGACATTTAATAATATAATATAACATACGTGCACGTATACAGTTTGGGAGACACAAATTTCATTCAAAGTGCTGAAAAGGATTAATTATTTAAATGGTATAAAAAAAGCATTCCAGATTTTCACTACAAAATATGAAGGATTTCCAATTAGTGAAAGTATTCAAAAGTATGTATATACTTTAGTTTTCTGCGTTTCATGATGATACGCGCATTAATTTAAAAACGTAAATCTAGACAAAAGAAACTAATTTCATTAGATTAATTATTTACAAATCAAGTGGAGTAACGTTTATAAATTATAAAAGCAAAATTTAATTAAATTTCTTTATAAAAAACTGTAATAGACACTGTTAAAATTCATTCACTTAGGTCAGTAAAACTTTGAACACGGCTCAACTTTGTTTTCGTTTTAGTTTAAAAATACCTAAATTTGTTTCCAACTTAAAAGTTGTGATGTTGTCAAAAAAGAAATACGGTAAATGTATTAAAACTTTTCGCGAAACCTGTTTGAATATATTATGAAAATTAACATAGCCGCAGTATGTGTAGACAATCAGAGCAGAAACTGATAACGCACAAATAAATGAAATAGGATGTAGTAAGATTAAATTTCATATTGTCTCGTTGTCCTTTTACAAAACTTTTGCTTTTGTAGGAAACTTCAATGTCACATGACAGTAGTTACAGTTTAATTTATCGCAGCACAAACAAATGTTTTTATAAAAATACGAGTGTTGGTTTCATTATATAACTTTTCCGAAAATCCAGAACTAAACCAGACAATATCTGAGATTCATACATACCTCTGTATGATCTATTCCGGCCGCATTCTCATTATTGGACTCTTCCTTTAACGAAGCGATAGAATCAGCTGTCATTCACAAGTTCAAGTCGAAACATATTGACGTATTCGAACATATTATCGGGAAAACCGTATATCAGCTGTGATATTCTATGCGCGTAATCACATTGGTTGAAAATAAAATCTGGAAAAACCAAATGAAAATTATTCATCACATTCAAATTGCGCATTATTTTTTATACTTGGACAAACTTATAAAATAATAATACACTTTTAGTCTGCTCACGTGTAGCGAACGTAACGAGCAAGAAAGCTTTTTTGGAAAAAAAGTATCTTAAAATGGTATCAAAGAGTTTTATAGGATAATAAAAAAAAATTTCTAATACAGAGTAAAAATGAGATAACGCAGTTCTATATGAGATTGAGAGAAACACATTTAGAAAAGTCGATGAAAGCTCTATATCTAATCGTAAAAAACTTTGAACGTGACCAAAGGTTCGCACGCTCTTAAATTAGATATTACCGAGAAACTCAAGAAACATTGGCAACTGCTTTTATTTTGTGATTCCAATCCGTATTTAAAATTAAAATTGAACTGTAGCTATTTATTTAAATATCCAATTGATGAAGAGTCTGGAACAAGTAAAACGTAAAGTTATAAAAAATGAGGTATTGTATCGAAAATTGCGTCAAAGCAACCCTTGTATTGCAAAAATTCATCAATAAAAGCTAAGAATATTTAAAAAATGTGAACAAAATAGGTGAACAATGCACATAATCGGTAAACTAATTCGATGCGATTGTGTATCAAATTAATATTTAATTTATCAGTCTGTAATCAAAACATTTGCAGTTATATGCTAGTGGTTAATTATGAATAATAGTAAAAATCCAACACGTTATATGCAGAAAGACTTTTCGTTTGTAGGATAAAAAAGGACTTTGCTTTATCACTTTATATTTTGTACTACACTTTGGCTTCATTCTAATTAAAACAACCATTTTCTATTTACATCAATTATCCTCATATTCCACACCATTAGCAGTGCTGCACACAATCATACACGCATTATAAATTAAGCTTATTATTTAATCGCATAAGTCCCTCAATGAGATAAGTCCGATCAATAATGACACAGGTAGGAGAAAAAAAAACATATATATATATATATACGCACGAGCGCAAACTCGTTTAGCATTTATTTATCGCCTTACAGTGTAAATAAACATAGATCTCAATGAAGGCGCATAAAGTGTGAGGGGGGAGACTTAACGCGGCTGCACGATAAATTCAGCTGCAATTAAGATTGCGCATGCGCCTCTCTGCGGTCTGCGTGCAAACGGAGTCCCTGCGGGGTCGCCGCGCTGCACATGTTCACAAGCCGTTTTCGCGTATCAGGAAACGAACCCCCATGTATCCGACCCGTAAACGATTGTCGTCACGATCGCATGACTATATGGACGACCTCTTTCCCCCGTTTCCTCACCCCCGCTCGCCCCCCGTTTCCTACTGCACTCGCTCACTATGCTCCCAATGTGGTGGTGCGGCACAAAAAAATAAGTAAAGGACTCGCGTTCGCTTGGGTTTGCGTATGCATGAGTGCACTATTGTTATGTGTGACAGCATTTACATCTGTGTGAGCTCTTGAGTTTTGTCCACAGGGTGTAGTCGTGCTATTTATATTAAACTTTTGATGCTAGAACAGATTTGAATTGTGATAGTATAGTTTAAGTATAATTACGATGTAGATATGGAATTTTATTTGGAAGTAACTTGTGTTACAGCGAGGGACAGCTTTACAATTTATATAGGTACCTGTGCTTAAGATTTCTACGACAAGAGGCAGCTTTCTTAAGGAAACACCAACAAGGTCGTAATAATGAAATCTAAACCTACAAAGCCGAGGTAATCATAATCTCTTATAGATCATAAAAATAGTAAATTTAGAAAAATTGTCCCTCTCACTCAACGGAAAAGTTAAGAAAAATTAGGAAGCACTTTCATTGCTTTATGCGCCAGCTGTTCGATTATAAACCAATATTTGAATAAAGCGTCTCTATTTATATCATAACAACTACAGCAAAACATTGGCATTATTAATGTGACCTACATTTACTTTATTGCTGTTTATATTGATCAGTAATGAAAATAGCTAATTATGTATACTCGATATAATTGGCTTGGGATTATTATTATTTCTATCGGGTGAATTATAGATTGCATTTAAATCGACGAAAACAACAATGTGATTATTTAATCTAAATTTAATGTTGTACAAACGAGTCGTAACGCATAAGAAGTGCAAGCTATATGCATAGCTGTGCAATATAAAGTGGAGTAGAGCCGCAATAACTGGGATGGGGGATTAGCTCAGTGACGTTCACCTTCGACGCGGATGAGCCTTACTCGGGCCTGATTCGATTCCCGTCACGCTCATTCTTCCCCATCGTTTTTCTCGAGAATATAAAAACGTAACACTGCTTAACTTAACGTAATATAGTGAATACCTACTCTATATCTGCATATTTATAAGTGATTGAAGTAGGTAAAAGATAAGTTTACTTTATTAGTATATTAAATATTATTAAGGGTCAATTTATTTTAATCGGTTGACAATCCCATACAATAAACAGTGAATATTAAATTTTATTGTAATAAACATTAAATTTTCATTGCTGAAGTAGTTTTAGATAAATATGCTATCAGCAAGCTTGCGTGTTATATATTTTTAGAATGAAGATATAAAGAAATCTAAGTGAAATTCATGGATCATCGGATATGCAAGCATTGTGTAGGAGAGCAGTAATATTATATCTTACAGCTTCTATAAACTTCCAGCTTTATTGAATTTTCATAAATACGATCGTATCAAAATTGAAAATCTGGATTAAATACTGAAATTCATTCATCGTATAATTATATAAATAAAAAATAATATGGTATGACTGAAAACGTGATATTCGATGCATTCAAGAGGTTATTTCAAATATATCGTAAATATATGGAAAGTGACGTGAATTTAAAATTTCTATTGATACAAAGATTTTCGAAAGTCTTTAATTTAGATTCCGCGTGCTAAATAAATAGATAAAACTAGATAAATTTCTACCAGGGAATATACGTTAATTGTATAGTTTATAAATAAAGTAAGTAATTTAATTATTTAAAAATATTTCCAAAATTATATAAGATATTTATAAAAATGGGTTCGTAACAATTAAATCTCAAAAATATATTTTTATTGATAAATTTTTGAAAATAAATCTATTTAATCAATCCATATTTTCATTTATAAGCAAAAGTATAATAAACTTTGATTGTAACATAATCTAAAATTAAAAAAAAAATCATTCCGCAAATATTTAAAAATTATAATTCAATAAAATATAGTTTAAAAATATTAAAAATCAAAAAAATATAAATATCTTGAAAACTTATTAACCAAATGTATATAAAATATACATAGCTTTCAAAGAACAAAAATGCTATTTGTACATAAAATTTTGAAAAGCTTTGATCAGTTTTACACCCGTTATCGAATATGATAGAAAACCGATTTTTTCATAATATTGTTCATTTCTCATAAAATATAAAATATTAATGCCTGTAAATTTAAGAGATTCATGCTAACAATAATCTATAAAATTTAGTAAAATTTCATAATGATTAATGAAGAAATTTTAAAGTTATAACCGTAGTCTAAAAAAATGATATTTTTCGAAATAACAAAAGAACGACGCAAGGAATTTCAAAAAATAATACGTCAAATTGTAGGTAATGCTCTTTTAAACACAAATTATAAGTTTATTAAACATTAAACTTTCCTTAACAAAATAGTTAAAAAAGTAAAAATCAAAAAGTAATTTTCTGAAATAAAATAAAAGAGAATAAAACACATATTTATACTTTTAAATCTGTACGTGCATTCTCGAGATACAGAAATATAAATACACACACACACACACACACACACACACACACACACGAAACAAATTTTCTTCAAACTACTACATTTTTGTTCTAAAAATCTTAAATAATGTTGTTAAGCATTTAAAAAAGCAGAAAAAAATATTTTTCGCACCGATGCAAAGTTTCCTCTCTGAGGAAGCAAAATGTATTTTCCAGTGAAAGTTTTGAATTTCATTCAAATATAGAGCGTAAAGTATCTATTATGTAATCCTCGATGTAATCTTTATAATCATGCAAATACTATGTTCAATACACCAGATAATGCAATAAATAATAAAAACTATTGACCACCTTTTCCTAAATCATAAACCAAGTTGTGCATCCTTTTCTTAAACTAAAAGTACTAGCAAATAAACATTAGGTCGTACACATATTTGTGTGTTAACAAGTGTATATGTAAATGCACATTAAAGGTAAGAAGTTTATCCATGTACTTCACTGAGTAGGTGGGTGTGAGTATTAGGGTACGGGAAGCCAATGTACTGGTTAATTCGTATAAGTGCGTGCGATTTTGTATACATGTGTGTACGGACATAAACACGAAAAGCAAATTAGAGAAGCATTAGTCGAGAAACAGTAGTATAATTATGAAAGTTTAAAGAGCGGCAAGCATATCGTGACCAACCAGTAACCGACAATGATGAGATTTGAAATTGTAGATTTAAAGTGACTGATTCATGAACTGTGTTGATGAAAGTAAATAACACATCATTAAATGACTGATTGCCCGAGTTATATATATATAAAAATTTAGTGAAAAAGTTAGATGTTATAAATAAATGCTTTTATTGTAATCCGAAGATACAGGCGGTGATGGGAATAATCACGAAATTATTCAATGTATAGCAATGAAGACGTTTTAATGATTTACAGGAATAAGATATCGAATCGTAACTAAATCTGTATTGAATATCCCGTCATCCTTCATTATTTAATCTTATTTACATTCAAATCAAAAGATATCGTTTGTATCAAATATAAAGGCGATGTTGTCTTAACGCTAATTGCAATTTTTAATTAGAGAGAAAATTGAATTATATTTCATGGACACGTGCTATTTGTGTATATGTGACACTCGACTGTTAATAATTAAATTTCCGGAATAACTACAAGCTTCATCCTTTTATTTCATTTACTTTTGTTCCTTTTTCCATTTCTTTTTTTTTTTAGAGAAGTAAAAGGGCTTCCCTGTCGGATTTATCTTTTTTACCGAATAAGAATAACTCGAGTGATTGGGTTCTCTTTGTGCCGCATCAAGCATGAAATATTAATAATACAGATCGAGTGATGTCAGACATACATATTTTAATGAGATCTTTTCCATAGATTAATATTTTTAAATTAATTCTATTTATTAAAATAACAATTTGAAATGCTGCCCTTATATCTGTAATATAATATATGACTTTGATAATCTTTGTTTAAATTTTGAGGTACTTGCATTCATAACTAAACAAATTATTTAATGAATTTAAACACTGTTCCATTAATTATATTGGTAAATCTTTTGAGCTCAATTTTTAAGTTATATACTCAGAATTGAATTATTTTCATTTATAGTTATGTTGCAAAAAGAAAAAAATGATCATTTAAAAACAGTCGGTCGAGTCCACCTTAAAGACTCGTCAGGGCGGCTCCTCACTCTTTACAGTGCTCTTTTATTTAAAAGATATCTTATACAGTTAAGAAGCTGGTGGTGCAGTTTTCGAGCAAGTTCGATCGCACGTAATACTATAAAAATAAAAAAGTGATAAATCCTAAGTGTTGGTACAAAATAACGATGGGCAAAAGTTAATCAATGGTCCAGTACTGGAGGTACATGTATTTATAGCAGAGTCACGGTCATCCGCACTTCCGCGTTAAAGTTGTTTGAATTTTGGAGAGAGACTGACTGAAAGTAACCGGGATAAAAAGAAGAGGAGAGTGTGCGCAACGCTGGAAAAGGTGACAAAATGAGAATCGCGCTGTAGTAGCAAACTGTGGATGAAAGTGGAACTTCCACTTCGGACTAAAAACAGATGGGATATATCGCAGAACGAACTAACCATAAATAAACAGCTCTTAGAAATCTAAAATGCTAAAAACGAGATTCGCGTTATTTGCGGAATAAGGAAATACGAGTAAGTCTATTAGTACAGAAACGCATACCAAGAGCGAAAGAAAAATCAATCGCTTGGCAGTATACTTACGCACTTGTGTACAAGCGAATCGTTAACGCTTCCTCCGATCATGTGGGAAGTGAATTATTTTAGCTCCATTGGCTGTGAGGTAAGTCAAGCTCAGTAGAGGGTATAAAGTGTAATCGAATTCTATTTATACGAGATGGGTAATAATTTCGATGCCAGTCAAGCGTGATATTTGTTTTTGAATTAGTTCCTGGAGCTGTTATCGGTCATACTTTATATTCGCGGAATAATATAAATTAATTGTAAAACAATATGTTCACACAATGCATGCAAAATACTGAAATTAATTGTAAAATAATATGTTCACACAATGCATGCAAAATACTGAATTATTACAAAAATACAAATAATTATGCTGTTTAGATCGTGGAAAGGTGCATAATTTACTTTAAACATTTCGTGTAAAACAAGAGATTTTCTGCTAACCCGAAAAATGTTGTTAAATTCATCAGTTTACGACTTTTCCTTTAGGTCATGACATTTGCAAATGTCATTTATGGCGCTAGATATTTTCGTATAAAAGTTAAACTAGAAAAGTTTTCAAGCACCGATGTTTCACGGAAGAATATATGCGAATCACACTGTCCGAAATGTTTTTGCGAATCGCTTCGAGTTCACGGTTTCGCAATCATATTTTATCATGCATGTAAGCAAACTTTTTGACAAAAAGTTGATCCGCTAAATTATCAGTTTATAGGATTGTTTCGCTTTTTTGCCATCAGTCATCGGGCATGTATTTGATAAAGAAGCCAAACAAAAGGGACACTTATAAAAAATATGGCATAAATTCAAATGAGAAATTGTAAACTTTTAAAACAATCTCACGTGAATTGATTAACATTTCTATTACAGAAACATTCGTCACGCGGCTTTAAGAGCTGTTATAAGAAAACATTTCTCGCGTCCTTCATACCCTTCGCAACTGGATTTCATCTATCCTCGCGAGATTTTATTCTGCCTGCAGATTCATCTTTTATACTCCAAGAATTTCTCGTCTCAGCGAATTAGAGAAACCATAAATTTAATTTTCTAGCCGTCCACATAAAAGATATCGTTTAGCTCCGAAGTATGAGACGGGAATGAAAGTAATGATATTCAAAGGATTGCATGTAATTTTATGCACTTTTGTAATTTAATTTTAAGAAGCAACTTATAAATATACATAATCATACATACATAAGACGAACTTCGGCCTTCAGACGAACTTATACCTATGTCTTTGAATAAATCATTGATTGTTGACTTCTTTTAGATGCTTTCTTTGTAGAGTATTATTAAGCCATATTTGCAATGTTGTCTTGGGATAATCTTTTAATAAAATTATGATATTGCAATTATTGTATTTCTGTCAGAGATCATAATGTTGTTGAAAAATAATCACAAGCATTAATAATTGTTAATAAATGTAAAAAATGGAATGCAATAATTCAATAAAAACATAAATTTTAATTCGCAGAGAAAAAGAACTTGAGAAGAAAAAATATTCTAGTTGAAGAAGGAGGAAAGAAAAATAAGAAAAGATAATTTCACTTGTATTTCAAAAACAAGACAAATATATTCAATTGGCACAAAGGGCATAAAAAGTTAATAGAAAATGCGATTTGCATATCTCACTCGAGAGTCTTGAAGAAGCCCACCGTCAAGTTTTCTCAAAGAAAACGCCAGTTTATCCTTTCTATCGCGATTCCCTCTCTCGAGCCACCAACAACCGACTACTTAAAGAACAATTGCTGCGCAATTCGAAAAAGCAAGGCCGTTTGTTCCTCCTTCGCGCGCCACGTAAACAGGACAAAAAGAAAAGGCAAGCAAGAAAGAGAGAGGGAGAGAGAGAACGAGTGAGAATACTGAAGGATAAAAAGAGCCAATGAAAAGGATCAGTAATTTCCCCTGCCTGCGGCTATATTTCACGAATCGAGGGAGAGACTACGCGAGGCATGCAAACAGGGTTTTCCGTGGTTGAAATCAGACTCTCGCTCGCGCCTGACTTTCTGTCTTCCTTTTGCGCGCGAGGAGCGTTAACGCGGCAAGAAAAGAATTCTCGCTCTCTCGGCAGCCCCCGTCGAGGAGGAGCAAAACAAGCTAATGAACTTATCCAAGTGCCTCGAAGAAGAAGCAGCAGCGGCAGCCTGAGTTCTGGCGTCCCAGGATAAAGGAAAAGCAGGCGCAAGAGAGCGAGAGAGAGAGAGAGAGAGAGAGAGAAAATGAGGAAAGGCAAAGGAGCCGGGATGGATGCGATGCGGAGAGTTTCTGGAATAATCCAATTAGAGAGGGCCTACCTCCTTCTTCCTCTCTTCTTCTTTTTTTTTTCATCCATCCTGCTAAAAGAGGACGCGAAGGATGGACCGAGTGAGCAGATATGAAGAGACACAGAGAAGGAGTAGGGAACGGAGAAAATCGAGAAATAAATTAAAAAGATAGGAAAGTACGAGCGCGAGATAAAATGAAATAATAGTTGAAGGGCCGGGATTTGCACTTAAACTAGAGACGTATTGAAGACTGCTGAGTATTAATCGCACGGCAATTACATTTGCTAAGAGTTGCTCTGTTTGCTAAGAGGTTAAACATTAAGAATTGTGAGTATTGAAATCGCCGTTAAATGCGAAATTTTTACGCTTTTTAAATACGAATGCTTATTGAAAACTTATTGAAAACTTTAAGCTTCTATAAGAATACAATAGCAATGCAATAAAGAATTCGATCAAGTATTGAATAATATTATTCACCTATTTTACGTGCGTTTTGCAAAATTGAATAACATTTCTCAGATTCGTATTGGAGATGGAAAGATATCTTATTCTCCTTTTAAAATTGAATTACTTTTCTAGGAAAAATCATCTGTTCGTTAAAATGTACGATGCATTACGTAAATCTAATAGTAGTAAAAACATCATTTAACATTTATTTAATATAGATATTACACGCCACATTACGTGATATTTAGTGTATGATTGCAAAATATTATTCTCATTACCAGATTTTCCAAGTCTTACATATAATTATACTTTTTATACATAAGGATTAAAGCAGATGAAAGAATACAAAGATTAGTTTATTCGTTTTCAAAGAGATGTCATGCTGATTTTAATTGGTCTGCCTTTTTGAGGCTATTGATCATAGCCTTTAACCCTCCTTGTATTTCAAGGTGGTAGATCAGAGCGGAAACAAGACTAGCCCCGAACAGAAAGAGGCGAAGCAGTGAGGGATGAAGCAGAGCTGAGAGAGCAGAAGCTGTGTAAAGTTGGATGAAAGATCAAAGGGGCTAAGTAAAGGTATAAGGTAGTACAGAGACGTGTTGCACTTACAAAAATTCACATGTGGCTAAAGTAATAGTCCAGATGTTACTTTCAAGGTAAGTTTTACTTATTAAATACATATCCCGTATTAATCCATTAACGACCAAGACTCCGAATATTCAACAACTTTTTCAAGGCTTTTTTTCAACTAAAAAAAAGGTTTGAAAAAATTTGAAAAAGATCATATCCGACGTATTTTGAGCTGTTCTTTCGAATGGCGATGCCAATTTTTTGTTAAAATATTCCTGCAAAAAAATATGGCGTGTTTTTCACGAAAAAAAGTTAAAAAATTTGGAAATATTCAATTTTATGAATTTTTTTAATAAGGAAAATGCAATGCCAATAGTTCAAAATACTGCAAAAAAGTGCAATCTATGTTCAAATATTACGGGAAAATGTTTTTCATGATTCTAAAATATGTATGAAATTTCTAAATTTTTTATATAATTGTTGAAAATTTCTAATTTTTTTCACTTTTTTTCGTGAAAGACACGCCATATTTTTTTTCAAGAGTATTTTAGCAAAAAATAAGTCTCACCATTCGAAAGAACAGATCAAATACGCCGGATAAGATCTTTCCGAAATTTTTCAAAACCTTCTTTTTAGTTGAAAAAAGGCCTTGAAAAAAATGTAGAAAATTCGGGGTCTTGGTCGTTAATATTTTAAGAACATTTTTGAGCAAAATCGTCACACTAGGAATAATTTTCAAATTTCGTTTTTGATTTCCTGTTGAAAATTCGCTACAGATTTACGGAACTACCCATGATTTCTTAACAGGGCTATACAATTCAATGCCGAGTTTACCAATCTTCCTTAAATACCAGTTTACTTTATCTAACTTTAGTACACGTATATTATAGTTGGTCCCGTATAAAAAAAACGACATCGCAGAATCTCGTTCAGAAACGCGACATCTCAGAATTGCGTTCAAGGCCCATTTTTCTCTTTTCTTTAAAGCGATAATTTTTTAACTTTATTTCAAAATTCTCGGAAGCAATTCCAATTCGAAATGTTACATTCGCAATTGAAATCACACACGCGCAATTCTAGTGTAAAATTTTCAAAGAATTTCTACATACATAAAGTTGAAATGTGCTATGAGAAGACTCCAGTGCGTAATACTTTTCCGTGTCATGCTGAAGAATGTAACTTTATGTAGAATATAGTTTAAACAATATTGGTAAATTTATAAAAGAAAGAAAAGTTAGAAGCTTCAATCCACGAATATAGGGAGACCAAAATTTCCAACAAATACCGGGAAAAACCAATGAGAATAAGGAACTTAATAAAGAGCGAGTCCCGAAACAGTGGCGATTCCTCGCACCAACGAACATACGAACACGTTAGAGAGAGAGCAAACGTATAAACACTAGGTGAGTACAAACGAGAGAGAATCGGCATGCACGGTAAAGTGACTAGCTATACAATACGCGCGGACCGTATATACGAGAGATTACATTCAAAGATTGCCCAGTAGCAGCAGCAGCTTCGCGCGCAGGTATATACCTGCCGTACGCCAGCTTATGCTATTACCGTGAACGGGGGGCTGTAGAAGAACGAGCCGCTGCAGAGCCTCTGTGTCCATCCGCGTATATCGCGTCCCCGAGTCAAACCGGCCAAAACGTAATTATCCGAGGCACATCGCAATCACGGCAACCCTCGTGTGCGCGCGCGTGTGTGTCTATGCACGCGTCCTCTGGCGCATAACGCGCGAAGCGACGTTAAAGTAAATACGCGATTGAGCGAGCTAGGAACCGACACGGTTTAGTCATTCGTCCGTTTACAAGCTCTCTCTCTCTCTCTCTCTCTATCTCTCTCTATTTCTCTCTGTCGCGGAAAGCAGCACCACGTGATGAAAAGGATGTGTAACAACTGGTATATGCTTGCGACAGTTAGGCCCCTCGAGTGCGGGACGTCGAAAATATACTCGGGGACGTTAAATTAACATCTGGGAATGGTGTGCCAGCAGAGCAGACAGATTCTGTCTCTGAGTGTGTGTGTGTGTGTGTGCGCGCGGGCACGTC
>UELU01102082.1:0-28189 GCA_900490025.1 Megastigmus dorsalis | reverse complement strand
GGTTTCGAGATAACAAAGGGGATGCCGCTATATACGTCTGGAAAGACGAGTACTACGATGCAAAAGAATTGGCATCGGGAAACGGCTTCGTAGGCGTGGCCATTGGACAGCTGGCAGTATATAGCTGCTACTTCTCTCCAAACACCCTAGACGCAATCGTTGAACAGAACTTGATCGCACTAATGCAGGAGATCACCAAGTGGAAAGGCCCGATTATAGTGGCAGGTGATTTCAACGCCAAAGCAAGGGCGTGGACGGCAGGGCCCCAAGATCATAGAGGCAACCTACTAGAAGAATTGATGGCGGCTCTCAATCTAACAACGGTGTACACAGCAGGGGTATTCACTTACGAGAAAGGCGATGCCAGATCAGTTCTTGACCTGACATTCGCATCGCCGTTCGCGATGAAAATCGTATCATCCTGGAACGTACTAGAAGAGGAACCGCTTAGCGATCACCGATACGTCTTTGTAAGCATAACAGCACGTCGGAAGACAGAGATGAGGCACCAGACAAGTAGGAGGTGGTCTCTTCTGAAAATGGATCCTGAAACATTCTTTCAGAGAATCAGTGTGGCGGCTAGCAAGGATGAGTGCCGAAGGGCAGAAGAAGCAGCAGAGATAGCTGTACAGATCATAACAGAAGCTTGCGATGCGTCGATGCCACGCATACCAAAAACGTACCACAGGAAAGCATTGTATTGGTGGAATGAGGAGCTGGCCAGATTAAGGAAAGAGTGCAATAAACAGCGCCGGATACATCAGCGGGCAAGGAAATCAAACCGGACAAATTCGTCGGAAGCGCAGGAGGCATATAAACAAGCCAAAAGAACCCTGCGGGTAGCGATTCAGCGGAGTAAAAACGAAAGCTGGAAGAAGCTCATTGAATCGTTGAATCGGGACCCTTGGGGCTTGCCTTACAAAATTGTGATGGGCAAACTAAGCAAGGCACAAGGGTCAAATACGCCGAGTGATGAACTAAGCTTAAGAAGGATCGTGGAAGTACTATTTCCGAAGGGCGAAGCCCGGACCAGCTTCCCTAGCGAAATTAGTCAAGCAACAGTAGAGGCCTTTAGCATTCAAGAGCTAAAAACTGCAGTGAACAGACTGTCTTCCGGGAAAAGCCCTGGATTGGACGGCATTCCAAACGAGGTAATGTGCATGGTAGTGCAGAAGAACCCCTGGATGTTGCTGAGTGTCTACAACAAATGCCTAGGCGAAGGAATCTTCCCGACTAGATGGAAGAGACAAAAATTAGTACTGATTCCCAAGGGCAAAACAGGTGAAGCGGATGACCCCGCGTCCTACAGACCATTGGGAATGATTGACACGGCAGGCAAACTGCTTGAAAGATTGATCCTCAATAGAATGGAGAAGGTGATTAAAAGCAACGAGGGAATCTCGTCGAACCAATACGGATTTCGTAAAGGTAAGTCCACCCACCACGCACTATAGAAGGTACAAGAAAGAGTCTTAGAGGCTCTTTGCGAACTGCCCGGCCGAGGAGGATACTGTGCTATTATAGCGCTGGACGTTAGGAATGCGTTCAACTCTGCTAGCTGGGAACGCATCCACCAGTCTCTCGAGGAAGAGGGAAAGATGCCGCACTATCTGCTAAAGATGTTAGACAGCTACCTAAAAGATAGGAAACTGGTTATAGTAACCAAAGGCGTCAGGATAGTAATAGACCTGTCCGCAGGAGTGCCACAGGGATCGATAAAGGGCCCCTTCTTGTGGATATGTATGTACGATGGACTGTTGAGACTAAAATTACCCAACGGAGCATCGTTAGTTGGGTTTGCTGATGATCTGGCACTAATAGTAGTATCAGAAACAGTAGAACTAGTGGAGGTAATCGCTAATGAAGCGCTGGAACTAATTGCGGTTTGGCTGGCTAGCAGGTCGCTGCAGCTAACAGTGCGCAAATGTGAGGCAACCTTGGTGACACGACGAAGGAAGTATGGACCACCCCAGTTTGTAATAAACGGGGATATAATTCCCCTAAAAAGCGAGATAAATATCTAGGAGTATGGCTGGATAATAAATGGTCATTTAAGCACCACGTCCAACAAGCAGCAACGAAGGCGTCAATAGTCTGTACGTCATTGTCACGACTTATGCCAAACGTAGGAGGACCATGGCCAATGCGTAGAAAACTTCTTTCAACGGTTGTAGAGTCGGTACAACTGTACGGGTCATCCACATGGGCAACAGTTGTCTTACCAGCAACAGTGGATAAACATATGGGTGCAGTGCAGCGCAAGATGAACTTGCGTATAATCAGTGCATGGCGATCACTGTCAAGAGACGCGGCAAATGTGCTAGCAGGAGTGCCTCTCATAAGACTCTTGGCCCTTGAAGGAAGCGAAGTTTAGCATGAACAAGAAGACTATCGACGGCAACATGGAGATCTACCTGAAGAAGAGAAAAAACGTATACAGCGAGAAGCTAGAAAGAATTTATTTAAGAGATGGCAAGAGGAATGGGACACTTCAAAGGACGGTCGATGGACCTACGCGCTCATACCGAGAGTCAAGGAATGGGTGCTGCGCAAACACGGGGTTGGGTTATGGACTACCGCTTGACTCAGGCATTTGGTGGTCACGGGTGCTTCGAGAAGTATCTTACCAAGAGAGGACACAGGCTGAACAGTAATTGCCGCCTATGTGGGGAAGAAGAGGACGATGCGGAACACACCCTGTTTATGTGCCCTACATACGATGCTGACAGAAGAGAGCTTGCAGCAGGGATAGACTGGACTGAGATGTCAAAGGACAACCTAGTCACAAATATGCTTACGACACAAGAGAAATGGGATCAGATAGCTGTCTTTGCAAAGGAAGCAATCAAGACCAAAGAAGAAAAGGAGAGAGAAAAGAGAAGAGGAGACTGAAGAAAGAAGAAAGAAGAAATGACTCAAGAGAGAAGAAAGAAGAAATGACTCTAGTGAGAAGAAAGAAGAAATGACTCAAGAGAGAAGAAAGAAGAAATGTCTCAAGAGAGTTCAAGACTGATAGGCTAACACAACGTAAGAAGAGGGATCCTGCGGGATCAGAACAGGCCCCACCGAAGTAATGCTGAAAAGGAGTGCCGGTGGGTGCTAGAAGAAGAAAGGGGGATTTCCGGTTACGGCTTCGCATCCGTAATACGAAAGGGTTTTAGTTGGTATGCCACGTTGGAGACGCCGAGACACGGCGCGACATTGGGGTTGCAATGCGTGCTACGGTCCATAACGGATTTTCACCATACAACCCTATACAAAAAAAATAGATGGATGGATGGATGGATGGATGGATGGATAGATAGATAGATAGATAATATTTATTGGGGCCGGGAGATATGACCTCATTTGGTCCATTTGCAATATTTACAGCAGTAATATATAACAATATTTTTAAGTAAAATAACAAAAATACAAATTTAACAATTCAAAATAAAATAAAATGATAGTAATAAATAAATATAAAAGTAAAATAAAATAAAGCATTTTTGTTTGATTAGAATAATTTAGAGTGAGTGTAATGAAAGTGAATTTAATTAAGAAATTTGCGTTTTTGCGCTCTTGAAGTATAATCTACGTGATGAGTGATGAATGATGAAAAGCGGCCTGCTTCGGGTGGTGCTCTCTATGCTGTCGTCTCGTGGAGCCCCTCTGTGATGCAGCTCATCATGGCGGTTGGCATTATACCTTCAGTAGTTGAGTGAACTGAAGGGCGGCGGTGTGTGGTCATTGATGATGTTGGAGGCCGTGATGGTGAATGACCGTCGCCAAGCTTCAGTCCTGGGAGCTGCATAACAGAGAACCCTAGGAGGGAGCCGACTGGAGGAGCGAGCATGTACGTCAACATTCATACGCCGGAAGTTGACGGCCAAGTAGGCTGGGTTGCGATGCGCCAAAATGTTGAACGCCAGAGACCCTATGAAGAGTTCTCGGCGTCTGGCGGCAGAAAGCCAGCCCAAACTAATGCGGTGCGGGGTGACATGCCCGAAACGAGGGATATTGAGTGCTCGCTGAATCTTGGTTTTGCGAGTTTTGTCTAGATCATTATAGACAGCACAAACGAAATCGAAATGGGAAAAAACCAGATTCTCAACTAGACCTTTTTTTAAAGTAAAAGAAAGGGAATGGCGGTGGTGCCTTAGGGAGCGCAGTGTAGCGAATATACGACCTACGATTTGATTGACATGGGGAGTCCAGTTGAGAGTGGGGGTGATGAGGGCACCAAGATTCTTTACTATAGAAGCGTATGGGATGGAAACCCCGAGAATAGTATCTTTGGGGATGCTATTAAGGTCGATACGAAAGATAAAGCACTCAAATATGCATAAAACCACGCGAGGGTCGCGTCAGAACACATCATGCGCTTTAGCTTTTGGAGGAGGATGCCGTGGGGGACCATATCGAATGCTTTGGAAAAGTCAAACAAGACAAGCGCAGTTATCATGCGCTTGTCTATTGCCCTCCTAACATCGTCAAGGACCCCCAAGAGCGCCGACTGAATGATGTGGCCACAGCGAAAACCTGCTTGTCTGGAGTCGAGGAAACCAGATGATTCCAGATGTCGAGAGAGCTGCTGATGCGCGACATGTTCGAGGGCCTCCGAGATCTCGTATAGCAGTGCTATGGGGCGCGTGTCAGACATGGATGACATAGCTGCCGTTTTCGCGTATGGTGAGAGGAAGGCCCGCTTCCAAGACGTGGGAAAAGTGGCCAAACTCAACGAGGAGTTGAAGATGGAGGAAATTGGCGCAACTAGAGAGGGTGCCACGAGCTTCAGCATTTCCGCAGAAATACCGTCTGGGCCCGTGGCGCCGGAAGCAAACCTATTTATGGCTTGAAGTACCTCTCGATGCGATACGGTGGCGAAAGAGAAGCTTGCGACATCAGCAGCAGGGGCGTCCGCTATCGGAGAGGAGAGAATATTTAAAAAGATGGGGGAGAGAGGAGATACGCCCGCATTAACATCCGCATAGTGTCTAATGAGGTAAGAGCTTGTGAACGTGGAAAATGGGGACACACGGAACACTGGCAATGCCCATTCGTCTAAGCTACGCGAAACCTTGAAGCGGAGAATGTCATATTTCTGCCTGAGCGTTTCGCAATACGGTATAACCTGTCTCGCTCCCTCATGAGGTTTCGTATATCAGCGGAGACCCAGGGTTTTCTTGTTGTGGAGAGAGTGACCTGCCGAAGCGGAGCTATTTTGTTAAAAGTTTGAAGTATGGTGCCAGATAGGCGATCCACTAGGTCATTGAAGTTTAAAATTGTGACGGGCACATCGAAACGTAGTGGGTGCGAAGTGTATGGTGGTGAGTCTGGCGTCGAGTCTGCCGTGAAAGCACAAGAGAAGTTTTCGCGAATTGAAGCAGTTAAAAGGTCTGGATAGATGCATTTTAGTGAGTGTTTGAGAATGATTTTTTGTGCGTGTGGCGGTTTAAACAACTTATAACGTTGATGATATCGTGGCCAGCGATGAATGGGGACAGAGACTTGTGGTATGAAATGATTGAAGATGCGTCGTTTGTAATAAATTAGTCGAGTCAAGTATGTGAGCGATGATCTTGACAAGTAGCGTGGAGCGTAGGGTCGGAGGGGACCAAGTAAAGTGAGTAGTTGTGTATGTGAGTGAGCAGATGGCGTGAGGCCGCATTTTGCATGGACAGATCGACGTTATGATGATATTAGTGTAGTTTGTAACCGGGTAGCTGAACGATGGAATCAGCGTCAAGTTCGCTGAGGAATGTTTTAATAACGGCCAAGATGTCACACGATGTACCCAGAAAATGTACCTCAATTAATGCAAAATGCGTTTTTAGCCTATTAACATTTACGTGAAAAATATTTAAGTAAGAGGTGCTGGGTGGTGGCTGATTGCCGCGTAAAAGAGGGTTTAGCGCAGAGGACGGCAGACTCGGAATGCCTCATGACGGACGCGGAGCTAGCGGAAGAGCAGCCAAGTCCGCTTCGCTATGGACAGATATGAGAGGACCATTTATCGTTGCTCTCATGTAAACCGCCAAGTCGCGTACAGTCGGTCTTGCGTAATTGAGCCGTTTCTGTGCCTCATAGGCCTTGGCAAGCAGTAGATGCAAACGTCTCGGCCAAAGAGCACGTAAATAATGCGTTGCGCTACCACCCTCTCCAAAAATATTATTGCATTTACGGCCCCTTATTTTAGATGCTTGTGTGATGAGCATGTTGCGTGCACCCGGAGTAGAAAGACGCAGGACAATCCCCTTTTTGTCCGACCGGCCTGCAGCAGCAGCAGTTTCAGCTGCGGGCAGATTTGCTGGGAGCCACTCACGAATGCCTATAATTGAGCCAAGAAGTAGTGGGAGCTGTAACGCGGTGAGCAGACGGGCCGACAGGGAGGTGGTATCAAGCGCGATTGTGTGAGGTTGCCCTGACAAGAGGACCTCACAGGTGTTCGGCTGTGCGTGCGAGGGAGTAGATGTACTACGCGTAACTTCGGCGCTCTCGAGCACTCGCACACGCGACGCGAGCGAGGAGACCTCCGCACGAGTCTCATTTATGTCGTTCCGAAGTTGTGATCTTAATTCGGACATCTCTCGCTGTATACTAGCAGTGATGGTGCTAGTGAGAGAAGAGCTGAGAGATGTCGTGTGCCCACTTCGTGAATCAGTTCGGCGGCCGCTCACCCATGCTGGACCAAGGTACAGTTGGAGATTCTGTAACAATGTCGCTTTCGCCGCTTGACTCGCTCGAGGCCGAACTCGTACGCGGTTGTTTCGTAGCCTGCGACACGGACGGAGAGATGGACGAACCAAGCCTCTTCGCTGAGCCACTGACAGCCGTAACTGTGGCCTCGTGAATTATATTAGATGAGAGAGGGACAGAGTCGCGGAGAGGCACTGAAAGAGGGGGTAGCCACGATTGGCTGAGGGGCGCAGTTCCTGCAGAGCTCAAGGCACAGCAATGCACATCTCTCGACGATACCAGTATATCTGACGAACAGCAATCTGAGTGCACCAGCTTGTTGCAACCGATGCAAGGCAGCGCTTGACCCGTTTGTCTAGTACTGGTTTGTGGCAAATAGGACACTTGAAAGGCTGCTTCTTTATCATAACGATAAGAGAAGCATAGTTATACCCACGAAAAAGTGATATTGGTGGGACTGGGGGATACCATTAATCAATGCTGAATGTATCCACTCCACCAGGTAAAAGTTTATTGCTGCCACTGTAGGAATGCTAGTTCATGTAAAGAACATGCAAGCCTGGTGTAGCATAGAAAATACAAAAGATGTGGAATTTTTTCCGGCACGGAGGTACATGAGAGCGCGGTCATATATGTAGCCCGTTTCGTGCCCCGTCTCACGCGTGTCACAGTTTTGGCCGTCGCCACCTAGCGGGGACCCTCGCAACAGGATGCGTCTGGTGCCATCTAATAGCCGTAATGAGAGATCATGGACTCAGGAAAGTTGGTCAAACCGAAAGTTTTCAATGAGGGCGGAAAAGGCTACGACGCATGAAACCTGTGTGAAACTGCGCAGGCGCTAAGTAGTGCGGTGAAGAACGCAGAGAAAAATTGAGGCAGTGTAGCCAATCTTAAAGATGGAAATTTTGGAAATTTAGGGCAGGGCTGCCCGTTTTCAACAAAAAAAGCAGGCATTTCATGAGCTCGAACCCTAACCTCGAAAGTTGCGGGGGCCGAGAAAAACTTAAGAGTACTCACTTTCACGGCCAAAAAATAGCCCGCCTCCAATGTCACGAGCAGCCGAGCATCCAACGGTTCGAATGCCACACCTACGTCCTGAAAAAGCGTCGTCGATTTGGCCAGAACCGCGGCGAGCAGCAACCAGACGGACTGCCAATCCAAGAGAGAGAGAAAGAGAGAGAGAGAGAGAGAGAGAGAGAGATAGATAGATATTTGTTTATTTGCATATAAACATAAAATAGATTGTTACAATCTACATATGGTTATATATAGTATATAAAAGACAGTCTTCATTTAGTTACTATCCATGATATCACAGCATAAGTTAAAAAAATTTTAATACAAAAAAAATCAGTCCTATACAAAATCAGTCAATAAAAAGTCAGTCTTAAAAATATTTAAAAGGTAATATCACAGAACGTCTTATCTTAAAATATAAACAACAAGGTAAATCAAGCGGTCTATATCTATCAGTAGTTTTAAAATTGTATTCTAAAATTTAAACATTCACTCATTGCACACATGCACCCAATCACACTAATAAATACACGCACACAATTTGAAAACGATGTATAGGGGACAAAACAAAATAAATTAACATAAAGAAAATTTATCTGTCTGTCCCATGTGTGGGTGTAAGTCTATACAGCATTAAGATCACAGGCTCCGTCTCTGGATGACTAGGGATCGAGCTCGAGGAGGTGTTTAAGGATCGCCGTCTTCAATCCGCACAAAGATGGAAGATTGCGCAGAAAGAGAGAGAGAGAGAGAGAGAGTTTTAAAATTAAGCTATACATCGAATGTGTGTGATGATTCATACCGCGAGGTATGCATAATAAAAGTGCAGCTGCATCGAACACGTAAGAGAGAGAGAGAGAGAACATCGGACACACTATGCCTCGTCAGCAGCTTGTACTGAGACTCGACGCAGTCAAGGTCAAGTTTGTTTTGACGGGCCATAGTGGGTCCATAACTAAGTTTGTTTTTAATAGTTTCCTCGTTTTAACCTTGAAAAACATAAAACGTGTTATATCTCGAAAAGTGTATTTTTAATATTTTTTGTTAAAATTTTGTTGAATCACATCCACGAATTTTCGCAATACTTCATATATTCATTAAGTAGCAGTCAATAATTAATAGTTTTCTTCTAATCAGTAGATTGTTTTTTAACCGTATGGATTCATTTCGCAAATTCAAATGTGCAAATCCTTTAGGGATTAAAAATCACCACGAAAGAGGAAAGTTAATGAACTTCCCACAATCTTTAAGAGAAATGTATCCTAGCATAGCTATGGAAGCAAAAATCTAAATTGGAAGGAATATAAATTGAAAACTCAAGTAAAAAGTGAGTCAAATAATTATAAAGATGATTATCACAAAGACGGAATTGCAGTTCTTAATCAAATAAAAGAAAAATTTTTAGAATCAAAGACTAAACAAGAAAGAATTTTATTGCTCTGTCTAGCCCCGAAATTTTGGAGTCGGAGAGATTTAATGAGAGACTTCGGTTGCTCTGAGTAGGAGGCTAAGAAAGCACAAAGTTTAGTGGCAGCACATGGTATTTTAACACCGCTGGACAAAAATAAAGGAAGAGTATTACCTGTTGAAACTGAAAATTTAGTAAAAAGATATAAGTCGATTAATGCCGGGCATGAAAGATTTTATATCAATTAAACAGTATGATCATAATCGAGTTCATGTTTAGAAAAGATTATTATTTAGTACTCTGAACGAGTTATATACTCAATTTAAAAAAGAATATAAAAATGTTAAGATAGGTTTCACTAAATTTACTCAACTTAGACCGGCACACTGTGTATTAGCTGGAAGTAGTGGTACATATGTGTCTATGCGTACATCATGAAAATATGAAACTGATGCTTAGCGGAATCGATATAGAGCGTTTAACAAAAGACACAAAATTACCTATAAAAATTATCATGATTGCATTCAAGCAATTGTATGCACTCATCCATCGATTGTATGTTTAGTTGGAGACTGTTTAGATTGTCCAAATACAAGAAAACTGAAAGAAATATTACTTAAGACTCTGCCTGATAATGATATTTATAAAGTAGAATTTGAAACATAGATGCAAACCGATCGATGAACGGTAGTTTCACAAACTATGAATACTCATGAATACCTAGATTTACAGTGTGAAAAATTGATGAAATTAAAAACTCACGATCATATTGCAAAAAACCAGTCCCTTTTTATCAAAGGCCTGAAAGAAAATCTACCTCGTGATTTTGCAGAAAATTACGAATTTGTAATACAAAATTCAGCTGAATCATTTCATTGGAATAATAATCAAACAACTATATTAACAGTCGTAATCTATCTTAAAGAGAATAATAAATTTGAACACAGGAGCTTAGCTATTATATGTAATAATCTAAATCATGATATTGTAGCAGTTTACGAATATCAAAAAATAATTTAAATTTAGATAAAAACGATATAAAAAATATATTAAGTATCTGATGGAGCAGATCAACACTTCAAAAATAAAAACAAATTTGCTAACCTCCTTTTCCATGAGAAAGATGTTAGGATTCCAGGTGAATGGCATTTTTATGCTACCGCAAATGGAAAAAGCGCATGTGACGGAATTGGTGCTAATTTAAAACGAGGTGCAAAGCGTGCTAGTTTACAATGCTCGTCGAATAATCATATTCTTACTGCACAAGATCTTTACAACTATGCAAAAAATTATTGTAAAGTAACTAGAGTATTCTTCAGTGAAAAAACAGAGTATAAAAAATCTTTATTAGCATTGAAGCCAAGATTTGATAGCGCTATAGCGATACCAGGTACCTTAATCTATCACGCTTTTATTCCCTCCGCAGAGAACACGCTGAGACTAAAAAAGGTTTCACTTGCTTGTGAGTATGATATTTTCCCAAAATTAAAGAAAACAAAAAACACATGTAACCAAAAGAAGTAAAAGGAAAGCTAAAGAATAACCGAAGAAAAATAAAAATGAAAAATTTCATAAAGATAATTTAAAGAAAAAATACAAATGAATATATAAAGCTACTTCAAGCTCGAAGTATTTAAAAAACATTAAGAACGTGTTAAAGCTATGAGCTAGTATACTGTGGCCGCGCGGCCGGCTATAGTCTCGCGGCGCGCATTGGTTTATACAGACATAGTGAGTTTTATCGTCGGGAAAAATGGCTGTTCGAAAACGAAATTCTTCCTTTGTATTCTGTTTTAAATCCAATAAAATATAACCGTCAGCCAGGGCTGTACTGTCAGTACTGAACTGTTAAATACAATAAACATACGATTTATATTGCATATTTGATGATATTAGTGTTATTGTAAAATGGAAATATATTTTTATTTAGATTGAGCTCGGCTGAAAGAGATGAGTATATCAAAAAAAGGCTGGACGAGGAACATAACCCCGCGGAGGATAGTGACGATCCGTCGGACAGTGAGGACGAGGATTGATTTCCGGACGGTGATGCCAATGAATCGTCGGACAATGACTTCAATCCGGATGAAGCGGCTGGAATTCACGAGGATTCAGACGATAATGAAGCAGCAGAGGACGATAAGAAGAAAAGGATGATGACGACGGCGATGAGGAGGAGGGTGACGATGAAGCTGCTTCAATTTCTAATAGTTGTTCAGGTAGGCCACGCCTTACAGCCAGTACAAGTACAACGTTTGTGGCAAAAGATAAAACAGTTTAGAATAAAACAGCACGAGCACATCATCAGACTCCCGCTAGAAATGTTGTTAGGCAAAGAGCTGGGCCTCATAGGAATACACAAATGTTATCGATTCCTCAAACTTTCAAAAAATATATATCATTGGAAATAGTTGATATTATTGTTCGCTGCACGAGTAAAAAAGCAGAAGCCATGTACTAAGCTTATAATGCAGAAAATGAAGAAGGTGAACCTCGTGAATAAAAAAAGGTCACAGTCGCAGAAATGTATTCATTTTTTGGAATATTAATATGTGCTGGTGCAAATAATTCGAACACTGACCATGTAGATGAAATGTGGAAGAAAAATTCTTATCCGCTTTATCGTTCAACCATGGGGCGAAGGCGTTTTCAGTCACTTTTGCGATTCGCACGTTTTGATGATTATACAACACGCCAGGCTCGAGCAGCTACTGATAAAGCTGCACCGATTTCTGATATATGGCAGATGCTGAATGCCAACCTAGCTGCAATGTATAGACCAACGGAACACTTAACCATCGACGAGCAGCTCTTCCCTTTCCGGGGAAGAACCAAGTTTACTCAATACATGTCATCAAAGCCCGCCAAATACGGTTTGAAAGTGTTTTGGGTATGTGATGCGACTAATGCTTATCCGCTAAAAGGTATCTTGTATACAGGTAAACAAGGTAACATTCGAGAAGTCAATCAAGGAGAGCGAGTTGTAAAAGAGCTGGTCGCCGATTATAAAAGATCTTGCCGAAATATAACTATGGATAGATTTTTTACAACATTACCTTTGGCGGAGACTATGTTATTTTGGAAACTTACTATTGTAGGTACATTGAAAAAAAATAAAACGTTCATACCTCCCGAAATGAAACCGTCAAGATCAAGAGAAGTTTTGTCAACCCTTTTTGGTTTTCATGAAAAAGCTACTATGTGCTCATACGTTCCGAAGAAAAACAAATCTGTTATTCTTCTTAGTACGATGCACTTTGACGATGAAATTTCCGATGCAGCTCATAAAAAAACAGAAATGATTTGGTTTTATAATCGCACAAAAGCTGGCGTTGATACAATGGATCAAATGTGTTCGAGGTACTCCACCCAACGGCGAACGTGCAGATGGTCGCTGGCTTTTTTTTTCAATATTCTTGACGTCGCCGCTCTAGCTGCCTATATAATCTATTATGAAAATAACAGCATGCTTAAAAAAAAACAAATAGGGGAAGACTTTTTCTTCGGCAGTTAGCAGAAGAGTTGGCAATGCCAATAATTGAAGAGAGAGCTGCAGACCATCAAGTAATGCGAAACCACTCTACGAAAATTGCAATCGAATGTTTTTTTGAACGGCCAATAGTAGAGGTTGCACCAGGAAATGTCGAACGTCGAGACGCTACTGGTAGAAGGGCTGTAGTCGGCTTATGTTACATTTGTAACGAGCAGCCTATTCGCAAACGGCGAAAGACAAGGAAATCCTGCGCTGAGTGTAATAAACCCGTTTGCGATGAACACTCGGTAAAAATCGCGAAATGTTCACATTGCAATGAGTAATTTTATATCTTCTACATTGATTTAGTCATTCCAATTTACTTACTCATCTGCAACTTGGAAATTTGAAAAAAAAAACTATGCTAAAAGCGAAAAATTCATTTATTTGTTTGTTATGATAAAATCGCAAAATAAAATTATTATTATTACTATATGTAGTATATTTCATCAATAATCAATTAAAAATAAACATAATTTGTTATAATTGCTACATAAATACCTATTTACTCATTTAAAATGTAAAATAAAACTGTTATCATAATGTATTACACACTTATTTGCTGGGGTACCCGGGTGGCTGTTACGTGCACTTTTTTTCAAACGCTTAATTTTGCAAGTTTAAAAATTTTTTTAACAATACGCAATGCATAATTTGATAGATAATTGGTTAAATCATGAGGATCCAAAAGGATATTAGCCTATCTTTTTTAGAAAAAAAGTTATGCAAAAAATGCACGCCGATGGGTACCTGGGTACCCGGGTGTCAACACAAGGGTTAATGCACTATTACACTTTTGTATAGGCATTCGAGTGCCTATTGTTGAGCATGGCGGACTGTTTTACACTGGCTGGCACAGAGTTTGGATTTAGAATGATGGCTGCTGTAGTGGCTGGATGGCTGCTTGTAGTGGCTGCTGAGAAGTTCGGATGACTGTTGAAAAGTTCTAATGTGGATTATTCGAGATACTGCTGCTGGAGCTCGATGCTGAAGTTCGGATGTAGAAGTTTGGAGATACTGTTGGCGTTTGGAATTCGGAGTTTGAAAGTTTCGAGTTCCGGAGACGGACTCCAGAATCTCTACTGAATGTTGCAGCGTCATGCGCGTGCTTTTAAAAACAATGACCCGCCTAATTTTCCGTAGGTGTATGTTGGTCAAGGTGGGAAGATGTCATTGGTGATAGGTTGAAGTTTCATTGGACAACCCTCTCAATAAGTGGTGGGGCAGTTCGAGACTTCCGAGTTCTCGGCGGGTTGATAGGTTTTTCCCAACTCTTTAGGTTTTTGTCCGGCGCTGATTTTTATGGTCCAAGTGCATGTGCGGCGGACTAACTAGTTTTCCCAACTCATTAGGAATTGGTTTTTATGTTCCTGTCGTTATGTTAGAGTTTCATTTCACAGTGCACGATAAGTAATGGGAAAATAATAAAGAGCTGGTCATTCAGTTTTACCTTAGTGAGTTATTGTTTATTTAAACAATCCGATTGTTGATACATAGTGACGATTCTCTCGGATATGAGATAAAGGAGATTAAAGCACGCGTCTCCATGCGTCTCTCCTAAGCGGGAAGGAAGGAGAAGAATTTCAGTCAAGTAGGCTAGGTAGCCCTCAACTTACTGCTAGGACTATAGCATACTTACATCAAGACATACACTCATGCTACTACTCGCGACTGCGTATAGAGTGCCCGCGACAATTCTAACTCCTTATTAAGCGTTCAGCGGCTGAATGTATATACATACAGGTATATTTCAACACGTTTGCGCTGCAGGCGTTCGGTTATCGCGAATAATTATTGGGTTTCCCCAGAGTGAGGATACGTAATATTAGGTCTATGTGTAATGATATAGTGACAAACTTGAAATATACGAATTTAGGAATAAAAAAAATAAAAATAAAATTCTATGGTTTTCATAGGATGTTACATGCGTGAATCAGGTTTTACAGCACGTGTTGGCCAAGTAAATCAGATTAAGATTAACTAACCACTACGGAATACTTTTTAAGAGGAGGGGGAAAAAGTTAAAAGAATTTTATACAACTTTAGAAAAATAAAATTTATTATATACATAACATATAATAGTTTATATACATTGAAAGGGTACTTTGTATTTGAGGACAGCGTGATGAGCGAAGCTCCGGGCAGTGGATGCGAATTCTCGTGAATAAAAGGAGCTATATATATATATATATATATATCTTGAAAAGCAATTTTTTTCAGTGATTTAATATATTGTGCCGAAACATCACAAGCGGATATATTGAGTACACCGCGCGCAGTAGTTCGCCCATCCGGCCGCTAGGTGGCGAGGGCCAAGACGCGATCAGAAAAGTAGTCTTTAGGATATATATATGACCGCGAGAATCCAATTAGACGGCGTTCGAGTGAGCTAGCCCTGGTGGACTAGCCCATTCGATCTCCCCCGTGAGATAGGTGGTTCCACCTTTCTCACCTTTTGTAAAAAGGCTTGGTGGTTTCGCCATCCTTTACCGTGACTGCAAGGAGTTGACCAACAGTCTCCCCCCTGTGTGTAACCGTACACACCCAAGCTGGCGTCGGTAAGTATACCTGAGACTGCCGTACCGTACCGTACCGTAACCTGTCCGTGGATACCGCCACCTGAAGGCATTTCGCCAATACAACAGCCAGCTAGGGGTGTCTCTGGTCGCACACCTGTAAATAGACGCGTTAGATGCATTTCGTATCTAAATCACTTTAACTTTGAATAGACTTTACGATCGCGCCTACAATTAGCCTTTAAGTTCATTTTCTATAATTAATGGTTAAGTTTATTCACTAAGATTTATCTCTCTCTAAGCCGCAAATGTGTTCCAGACGGTTCTCCGGATATTCTCTGTCATAGTATACCGACGATTAAACTCTGTGAAGCCATACTCGAGGGGCCTGGCTTGAGCACCGAGCTCGACCATTGTACATAAAGTTTAGTTATTAGTTTGTTGAATAAATATTCATATTCTTTTGTTATATATTAAATCACGAGTTTAAGAGTATTGTTTCGAAACCTACATCATCCTCCGGGAAAAGTTCACTGCAGTCCTAGTATAACACGGCTGTGGGAGTTGACCTGCGTGTGGAGTACGCTGGACTAGCTGCCACCTTAGTGCATGCCTACCTCTAACGTTACAATATGGTTATTTATAATTATTGTAATACATATGCTTTTTCGTGATGCTATACAATAATACAATGCCGCTTTTGAATGTATGCGTACTATGCATCGTGGATCTCGCGCCGTTCCTGTGTGCAGCCTCTGACGCGCATGCTACACTTACAATTAGGGGGCTTTTAATTATTCACTATGCGACTTACGCGTTTACTAGTCTATGGATTTATACCTGACCGCACTCGTAGCTCTGCCTCACGATAAGTCAGCCTCAGTCAGCTGATCGAGAAATTATTTTCCGTCAGTTGTCCAAGCTGGAATATCGCGTTATATATTTTTTAACCCGTGTCTCAACTGAGAGGTGAAGTGTCGGGAAATGGGTGTGTATGTGTGCAGTGAGTGAAGTTTCTCCTTGCGGATAGCCTTCTGGAAACTGAGTTTCGTGCCAAGTTCTCCACGAAGGATATGCCGGCTATGTAAGCTCAGCGCCGTACTCGTGAGAGTTCGACTTGGGGCTAGTTCTTCAGAGGATCAGCCGCACCTATCATTTGTTACCTGCTTCTGAAGGCTAGTGAAACTGAGGTATCTCTTCGTCCTAGCCGTGGGTTTATATAGTCGTGAGGTACTTGGTTTTTCATGAAAATAGAACATTTTCGTGGAAAACTGTACCTTGTGTAGTGTCGTAGTATGTGTCAGTGTAAGTTATGGTTAAAGTGTTCTTTTTATGTTGCTGTGCGGTAGTTTTTTTTGTGAGTCGTAGTTTTGCGAAGGTTTTGTGCTTTCTTCCGTGTATTTCTTGTCGTGTTTAATTCGTGTATTGTTCTGTTTTTTTTTGTGTAAACCTTGTGATATTTTTCCCTCTAGGTATGTGTGTGTAAGATTGTTTCTGCGCACGCATATCCTAGGGTTTACCCGTGTCGCCATGACCGTTTTACATTTATTTGCTGTTTTCGTTGTTATTTTGTCCCTCGTATGTCCCTTTATTTAACCTCTTCTTCCCTTTTTAAAATAAGTTAATTGTAAACCGCTAATTAGTTTTAATCGTTTGTAGGGATCAGCTGATGGTGCCTCCTCTGGTTGTTGCAGTTCTGGATGTTGGTTGCTGACCGTTAGGTGACGTGTATGGTGACTGACTGGCAGGAGCGCAAGTTTGAAATCGTTCGGTAATTGTATGTATATGGAATGTAGGTAATTATTAATCATTTTGTTAGTAATAATAATATTTTGTTAATATTTTAATATACATTTATTTATGTTTTTTGGGTAATGCGGAAGGTAAAACGTACCGGTTGCAACATTTTACACACAAATATATACAGTAATATTTAAGTTGTTTTATAGCCGAAGGGTAACAAATATGGGGGTGTAATGTAACGACGCTTTTTCAATACAATAGAACAAGTTTTAGATTCGTCAATTGTCATAACTTCGTGCATATTAGTTCGACGAATCGCTTTGAATTTTAATCTTATATTTCTATCGGCTGCGCACTCACCGACGGAAGTTTCTTGCATGCAGCTCGGTAAACATGTGGCATGTAATAATTTTTTAACACTGTCACAATTTATTTTTTGTCCGTTGGAAAAGTTCAGTCTTATACCTTTGATTTTACAACATTTAAACTTTTCATCACCATTCTCTGCTAGATAAGCGTAAAATTTTGGTCCACCAGAGAGAATAATTTTTATATATGTACCTTCGCCATAGCTTTCCAACTCATCTGTCATGACGCCGAGTTTCGAGACAAGGTACGGCATATATTCGTCGTTACACCCATGCGATGTGAATATATAGGAGTCCGTGTCGTAATAAAGGACTCGTTTACCTAACTTCTCCAATTCTTCGTAAAGTTTCAAGTGTGCCTAAGCCGTTGTATAAGCTGCAATGACTACATTTGTATAAGAATCTGGAGTCACTGCCTCGTCTCTAAACTACCAATTAACATACAATACAGTGTCATTTACTGGATATAAATCAAGCACTTCTTTTTCAAGACATGAGAGAAGTTTCAGAAGACTCTCTCGCCATTTGATCAAATCTATCTGCTTCAAATTACTTCATTGAGCAAATTTCTCCCAAAATGAGTTCAGACATAGTTTAGCAACTGCCCATAATCCTAAATTTTTCTCAATTTTCGTAGCATCCAATCGAATGCCCTTATCTCGTTCGTACTGTTCGATATACTGCCTTTTTGTCGTCTCGTCGACGTACCAGGATGGTCAGCCACTCGACGCCTGCTTGATTGCCAGAAATGTGTCTACATAATTAGCAAAGAGCCCACCGGTTTTACTGCTTTGATCGAATCGCGTCATTCGATATTGTATCGCAACTTGACAACTTTTCTCTACTCGTCGTCAACCCATGTACCCGTAAAGACGCGATCATCTTCCCTCTCATGATTATAATCCTCCTCTCTCATACTCTCACAGCACGATCAACGCAGCTCGAAAAGCAGTCTACCGTGCATTTTTACGGACAAAAGAGGAATATAGAGGTTACGCGGTGGTAGGACTTTACACATTAGCGATGCATCTACGTTTAATAAATTATTATTATCACTCATTGCTAGCTGGTCACACTCACTACCAATCAAAGTTCGTGCATGCTTAGTGGAAACTGACCTCTTTTAAGCACATAAGGATAAAGTGAACATATATCTGTATTGTAGATTTTTTCCCCATCAGCGAATGCGTACTGAGTAACAATATTTTCCGTTCGGCCACCAAAAAGGGTCACGCGGATCTAATATAATCTTACTCATAACCGGGTGATTCATTCCATAACTATTAATTTCTTTATCCCTAGCCATTACACGAACAAACGTGCATTCCCATATTTTCCAAATCTCGATTTTTCTGCAAGTGTTTTCATATATCTCATATAATGTTTACCGTAAGACAGATTTTTATTACAATTCCTCTCAAAACACTTCGGCATCTATGCGTACAATACCTCTGATATTTGAAATAATACCTTTCTGTTGCTGCTGCTGTTGATCGTTGCTTGCTACTGGCAGCGGCGGTAAGTACCATCTACGAGAAAACCCCCTTTTATCTAAATTCTCGCTGCCTTCTGACATGAATGATTTCCCTGTTTAGTTTGCGCTCACACTGTACTAGCTATTGTAATGACTTTTGCGAGTGTTTATCAGCGCGACGGTAGCCCCCAACAGGAATGATGCCTATGCTGTTCTCGCGTAAAATGTTTTTTCTAAAAGCAAACGAACAAGCAGAAGCTATCGTTACTGCCTCAGTGAATAGATAAGTATTTTCGCATTTTATGAATAACTTACTAAATGCAATACAGACTAATCTTAAGATCGCAACATCCATATGACAGTATTCAATAATTTCGCGTTAAAAATTAAACTCGTAGTTTTGGAGATTTTCATCGTACCATTGGTAAAATTTTTCTCGACCGCTATCTGTGATGTGTGGGTGCAAAGTAGTGCGCAGCTGGTAAGGCGCCAATTTAACTCTGATTTTCTTCAGGATTGAACAGATGCGGAAAATATTCTTTCGTACTACCTGGTGGTAAAGCAAAAGCAGCTGGCAGTGCACTAAGTTTCATATGAAAATAATGTAAGCTATCAAAAAAATTTGGTTGCCCGCATTATAACATGATTATATTTCGCCCATTTACAAATATAGTTGGTGGTTTTTTCTGCGTTGCAGATATTTCTTTAAGTTCAAATTGAGCATCGAAACCCCCTGCGTTATGCGCGATACAAATAATCTGTTCGAATTCTGAATACTCGTGGATAACTAAATCGAGCAGACTTTTGACTGGATTCTCGCAAAAAATATGCTCACGAACGCCGCACGTTGCGGAAAGTTTTGAAATATTTAATATATGTATCTTGCCGTGTCTCGAAGTTGTAAAATATGAAAAGGTTCTTTTTTGGTTCTCTAGGCACTGTAAACATATTTCTCACTACACTCTTTTTGACACGCTATATATAGCAAAGTTCATTCATGTCATATCACACGTTTACAGCAAATGTTATAGAATTTTACAATGTCGCATAATTTTTTATTTTTATTTTAATACTGCCCGTCCTTTTTGTAATTATCGTAACAGCTTTTACCGAGAAATAGTCTATTACATTGAGCGAATTTTATGGTGTCCTCGACCGACCGACAAGCAGGGGTCACAAAATATCTTGGGCACTGCTCCAGACATCTGTGACCATCGACACGCTTATAACCTTTGTTAATTTGTTGATTTAACATAACATCGTCATGCTTCATTCGAGCATCAAATAAGAGATTTATCACACCAGTTATTTCTCTGTGCACATCCGCAAGACCGTCAAAAAATGCTGGCTCGCCATTACCGAAACCTAATCTATCATATACTACGATGGCTATGTTTCGCGGGGCGTAGTATTTTTGAAATAATCTATTTGATGAAACGCTCAATCCGATCCTTATTCTCATCCTCCTACCCCTCTCCTGCCCCTTCCCCTCCCCATCCTCCTCCTGCTCCTCCTTTATTTGAGCGGTGTCACTCGTATAACCAACGTCGCCTCCTGCCTGAGGAGCTTCACCGAATGATGAGGTATCGGCGTCCATCCGCTCCAGAGTAGGGATTCCTCTTAAGTACGGCCGCTATTGTATTTATCATTACATGAGAAATCCACGTCATAAGTAGACGTATCGAGTGTACTAGATGATGAGGAATACGAGGATAATAAGTAAATACTATCGCATGAAGACATATAAGCTTTTGCTATCAGAGATCGTGTCGAGACTTAGTCGGACACTGAGAGAAGGTTTAAGTTAAAATAATACTCGCTTCAAACGTATCAGAGAATAGGAGATGTGACGGAGACGCGCAATGGTCTCCACTAGTCGCCACCCTGATACTCGTGCTTTGACCCGCTGGACCTATCTATTCCATGGGATAATGGGATAGATAGACCGGAAAAATGGGGAAGAAACTTTCCTTACTCTGAGTGTAAGTAAGCGCGCATTGGCTTACTTACAGCGGAGCGAGTACTTGCTTCAGTAGATAAGGACGGGGTGGGTTAGGCAAGGTGATTTGAGCTGCCTTACTCTAATAGACTACCGAGCAATGGGTAGAATAAAGAGTTTTGGGCTTCTTACTCACCCAGATTCGGTGACTAACGCATTGTCATGCCACCTAACTGGAAGGCACACCGTAAAGTGTATCGGGTTCGTAGAGAAAGCGCAATGCTTTCTCAACTTGCCACGAGAATACTCAAATCATAAACTTATACTAAGACGTATATAAACACTTTGAGAGCCTTCTATCTACTGCCGCGTAATGGACAGTAGACAGAAATTGGCCTCTTTTCACGAGGTTCAATGGAAAAGTGTATCACTTTTCTACTTTGTTCGTGAAAAACCCCGTTACGGGTATATGGTTCGTCGAAAAAGCGCAATGCTTTTTCGACTTAGAGAGAGAGAGAGACTTAATAGAAATTACTTGTTTTATTTGAATTTGTTTCTTTTATTTTATTACACATGTGTGTTTTACATAGTAATAAAATAAATTGATTTTCAGAGTTACCAGTCCTTGAGAGACCCACATATAATTGACATGGGAAAAACCATCTGATCGTAAATCAATTCCTACGGATTAAAACGTTTGACCCTTTAATTGTGTGACTTTTGAATTGTAATAGCGAAAAGTTTGACAGGAAATTGCAGTCTTTTTTAATTTTAAGGGTGAGTCAGTAGGGATCATAGGGATGCGAGGTATTAGTGCTTTTACACCCATTGAAGGGTCTGTGAGAACAGTGGTTTTTATAATATTATTTCGCACAATTTTGATATGTAACCTGGTACCAAATTAGGGGATTAAGATTTCTTAATAGAATAATAGAAGCTCCTATTTTGAGGCAAAGTCGGTGTGGAGGGAAACTTGCTGAATCAAGAGAATTTAACAATTGTGGTGGATAATGCACTGCATCGTCAGTGTTTGAAAATGTGATAATAGATCTATATTCTTTAAATTCTCCTTCTAACTTTTCTAAAATAATATTATTTATTTCAAATGCTGACATTCTCTTAGGTGTTATTATTGCTATATCACATAACCGCTCAAAAGATTGTGACAGAATAAACTTTGACAAATTAGTTTTAGGCATTTAAAAAAATGTCCACAAATAAAATAATATTTTCAAAACGAAACGGACATTAAGAATATTTGCTAAAGAACATTCCAAATATAAGGTAAAAAAATTTTTACTCGGAAACGGTTTACTCGACAGCGGGTTTCATGCTCTTCATGCTCCTACTTATATCTTCGGCGACCAATGTTTAGGTACGTGTTCGCTAAAAGCTGTTCATCGCCATCTGGTGGCAGACAAACGTCCCTCTTTCTCCACGCGACGGAGCGCAATTGCACGAGTACGTCCGCTGGCCGACCGTCGCACGCCTTTGTTCCCCTATATTTCTACGCTACTTGTACGTAAAGTAGTCCCTGATTCATTTTTTTCATATTTTACGACATATTTTAATACGAAACCAAGCCTATGTTACTCCACTATACCAAAAATGTATCATATCCAAATTTCACTGTAAACGGTTAAGTAGTTTTTGAGATTTTTATAAGTACACAAACAAACGCTGTCTCTTTATTATATTAGTATGAGATATACATATGAGTATATTATTGCTATCCTTTAAAACTTGTAGAAAAACCTAACATTTATATGTTGTTTACTTTAATTATTTTAATTCTGATGTAGTTCTGATTTTTATCATTATGTTGTTTATAATTTATAAATTTATTTAAATATAAATAAATATTTAAAGCGACTATATAAACAAAGTATTACCTATAATTAATTAGTTATTGTCACTTAATTTATACTTAAATCTTTTAAATTTTGAAGTTGGATAATCAATGTAACGCACATACGATATGAACAGTACAGCTATTTCTCAATATCTGTTCCGGTTTCTGTTCCTGTTACTTTTTCTTTTTGCCTGTAGGGGCCTTAACGTTGATTATATTTTAGATATCACGATCGGGTGAACTGTTCTGGTAGGTTATCTCTTAGCTGCAATCGAGTTACATTTCTTTGTCGTCCAAAATTGTATCTCAGTTTACCTCTTGAATTGACCATATCCATCTTAATAGTCATAGCACACTTTTAACTTATGTTCTACATGATGACTCCAACATCCCCATGGTATGAAAAGTACTATTTTTTTTATTATCGGTAACGGATCAATTTTTCCTTGGAAATATCTACAGGTAAGAATCAAGTTGCATTTCTTAATGAAAAACCGATCTTAAATTCACGATTTACTGTTTAGTGTTTATTGAATCAATAACACAGCCCCGCGAAAAAAAAAAAGTTGTATGTGCGAAAGGTACCACCATGATATCTATACGTTTTCGAGGCCGCTGATTCCGAATCCGAGGTCCATTTGACTCGGTCAGATCAGGGGGAAGGTCAGGTCACGGTCAAATTTAGCAAATGCATTTGAAACAAAGTAAATTAGTATATTTACATGTTTTTGGGGTCGCTGAATCCGAATACGAGGATTATTTAACCTGATCAGGTCAGGGTCATGGTCAGGTTAAGGTTAAATTCAGAAAATGCATTGCAAACAAAGTAAACCAGTATATTTACATGTTTTTGGGATGCATACTCAAAAAGAGCATCTTTCCCACTTAATTTTTTTTGCTATACTGGATTCGTTTATCACAAAATGATCTAAGGAGTGGTTTCCCTTTGCGATTCACATCTTTTTTCTCTGCTTCTCTCTTTAAGTTTTAGCAGAAATCTGCCATCATATTGACATCCCATCGCCCTTGATACCGTCTTTCCATCTCTTTGATGTCCTGATGGAATCTCTCTCATTGTTCTTCACTGAAAGCTCCTAAGTTGATTGGGAAGTAGTCAATGTGAGAGTCAAGAAAATGTAATTTCAAGTTCATATTGCACCATAACGCCTCCAAAATTTTGAACCAATTCAGCTACTATTTCTTCATAGTTTTCACTTTTTTTGTTGCACAGGAAATCTTTTACAGTTCCTTTAAAACTATTCCATGCAGCTTTTTCTGTATCATTCATGTGCTCAATAAAACTATCATCTCTGAGCATCTTTCTAATTTGTGGCCCATAGAAAACGCCTTCTTTCAATTTTTCTTCAGATAGTTTTGGGAATTGTTGTTTTAAGTATTGGTAACATTCACCTTCCTTAGATAGGGCTTTAACAAACTGCTTCATTAGGCCTAGTTTGATATGTTGGGGTGGAAGCAGTATTCTGTTAGGGTCCACCAGAGCTTCACGGATTACATTCATCGAATGAACCTGAAACGAAGTTCTTTGAGTCCATACTTTCCCGACGTAATGATTCTTACGATCACTACTATCCCACAAACATAAGAAACAAGGATACTTAGTGAATCTAGATTGCTGCCCTAAACTTCCCGACTGTCAAAATTTTTAGATCTCCGCAAACTAACCACTTGTGTTCTGCATATTTTATTGTATTTAACACTAACTGAACATCTTCATAGCTCTCTTTAAGTTCTGTCGAATGTGCTAGCGGTATTGGTACGTAGACGTTCGTATTATGATGTAACATTGCCTTCAAACTTCGCGTTGATGAATACAAAAAAAGTCACCGCTCATCGTCTTTGTAAACGCCAGGTGCTAATTCATCCATGAGTCCATTTACATCGTTACAATGTACTAATGTGGGTTCTTTTGACATCGTAAAGAATTGCCTGAATGCCTTCTCCCTTTACGAAATTGGTCTACTTTCACGTTTTTCTCCCACCAATTTTTATCTTTCATAAATGATGTTAAACATTCGGCTTTATCTTTTGGCAGACCTATATCTCTCACGAGGTCATTCAACGGCTAGCACATTCGACAAAACTTAAAGAGAACTATGGAGATATTCAGTTAGTGTTAAATAAAATAAAATATGTAGAACATAAGTGGTTAATTTGCGGAGATCTAAAAATTTTGACAGTCATTTTAGGGCAGCAATCTGGATTCACTAACAAGTACCTTGTAGAGTTATGTAACTGTAAGAATCCTTGTTTCTAATGTTTGTGGGATAGTCGTCATCGTAAGAATCATTACATCAGGAAAGTATGGATTCAAAGAACTTCGTTTCAGGTTCATTCGATGAATGTAATCCGTGAAGCCCTGGTGGACCCTAACAGAATACTGCTTCCACCCCGACATATCAAACTAGGCCTAATGAAATAGTTTGTTAAAGCCCTATATAAGGAAGGTGAATGTCACCAGTACTTAAAACAACAATTTCCAAAACTATCTAAAGCAAAATTGAAAGAAGGCGTTTTCGATGGGCCACAAATTAGAAAGATGCTCAGAGATGATAGTTTAATTGAGCATATGAATGATACAGAAAAAGCTGCATGGAATAGTTTTAAAGGAACTGCAAAAGATTTCCTGTGCAATAAAAAAAGTGAAAACTATGAAGAAATAGTAGCTGAATTGGTTCAAAATTTTGGAGGCGTTATGGTGCAATATGAACTTGAAATTACATTTTCTTGACTCTCACATTGACTACTTCCCAAACAACTTAGGAGCTTACAGTGAAGAACAAGGAGAGAGATTCCATCAGGACATCAAAGAGATGGAAAGACGGTATCAAGGGCGATGGGATGTCAATATGATTGCAGATTTCTGCTGGAACTTAAAGAGAGAAGCAGAGAAAAAAGGTGTGAAACGCAAAAGGAAACCACTCTTTAGATCGTTTTGTGATAAACGAGTCCGGTATAGCAAAAAAAATTAAGTGAGAAAGATGCTCTTTTAGAGTATGCATCCCAAAAACATGTAAATATACTGGTTTACTTTGTTTGCAATGCATTTTCTAAATTTAACCTTAACCTGACCATGACCCTGACCTGATCGGGTCATATAGTCCTCGGATTCGGATTCAGCAACTCCAAAAACATGTAAATATACTGATTTACCTTGTTTCAAATGCATTTTCTGAATTTGACCTTGACCTGACCTTCATCCTGATCTGACCGAGTCAAATGGATCTCGGATTTGGAATCAGCGACCTCGAAAACGTGTAGTTATCATGGTAGTATCTTTCGATCATACAACTTTTTTTTCGTGGGGCTGTGTAATATAAGCACAATAATAGTTGCAGAAGGTATATTTCGCCTTAAGGTATGTCTCCGAAAAATCGAGTTTCTTAGGATTTATTTGAAATTTAAACTACGTGTTAAGAATTGTAATGCGTATATACTGTTAAAATTCCTAAAAATTTTACCTGACGTTGGAAATTTTTTATTCGTGAATTTTCGTGAAATTTGAATTTTGTGAATAAACAGTGTTATAGAAGAGATCGAATTCACGAAAAAAAATTTCCAAAAAAACGGAGAGCGAAAATTCGAAATTTTGTTCGTATCTTGAAAACCAACCATACGGCTTATCTTTAACTATTAAATATTTATTTCGATTGGGAGAGTGAGTGAGAGAGAGATAGAGAGAGAGTGTGTGTGTTTGTGTGTGTGAGAGAGAGAGAGAGAGAGATAGACGGAATAAAGTACATTTGCGCTGGAGGTGGTGAATAGAATAGAATAGAAGAACAGTAGAAAGTAGAATAATGTAAATAAAGTGAAAAATATCTAGAGATAAAGGCACCACTTACGGTCAAAAAATTTCAGGGATTTTTACAGTCATTATTCAGAAGTATCAGCAAAACATACTGTAGTACTTTCTTCAACTTCTATTGTAATACACGTTTTTAATCCTACACTTATGAGAAAAGTTAAAAATAAAAAATTTAAGAATTTTCCATTCACTCTTTTGATTAAACCACAATCTCGATATTCGAATTACGATTACGAAACTGAAATCCACGGGTGCTAAAAATGTTTGTCAGCAATGCTTGTGAATTTATCAAAATATTATCTCGAATTGAAAACTAACGGACATTTACTGGGCTTTATAATACCGAATACAACTTTAAGGTCCACGTTCTATTCAAACGTTGACTTGAACGTTCACCATAATTTAGAATAGATTTAAAATAATCTAATACAATATATTTTAATAGATTTCATATAATCAAAGAAAATAATTAGCTAATAATTAGAGGGGCATGGTTCGCAAACTGCAATGTCAGACACCTGAACTACTACTACTAGTTCAGATATTTCATATTTTATAGCCTTAGTAGAAGACTACATCTTGGTTTATACTTTGCGTATTATACTTTAAGTATTCAAACAAATACGATGAACACGAAATTTTGGTAAATTAATTTATAAAATCGGCTATACGAAAATAAAACCAAATATTCCAGGTAATAATCATTCTATGAAAAATACTAACGAAAAGTACGAATGCTATTAGGAAGATAAATTTGCTCAGCGGCTAAATTAAGTAATTAAATTTTCCACTTTTGAAAAAATAGTTATGTCGGTTCGTACACTACTTGGTTCTCGACATTCTAATAATTAGTTTGATTGATAGATAAAAATCTTTATCAGCTGTAAGCAAGCAAGCTTAAAAAACTGTTCATCTAGTATCTACCTCGTTTGATAATTGGAAAATACCCATTGGTAGATTTACTAGGTTAGTAAAAGTTTTCATGTAGCTATAATATCAATTATAACTGAATTATTTTAGATCATGTTATTGAAATTGAAATTAATAATTCTACACCCAAAATATTCATCTACCGCCAGAAGGATAATTGATATTATCCTTTATCTCAATTGTCCATATCAGCAAAATGTCAAAACAACAATCCGCATAGTCTGTATTCTCCGCTACATTAAAAAAATTTTTTCCCAGATCATCGAGAGAAGTTGCCGCCCTCCGCCCGGTCAAGTTACGCAACGAACGCTACTTGAGCGGCCATTTTAGTCCCATACTTCAGGCAGCGACGATGAGTAATAAGTTTTTTGAATATTTATTATGAAAGGTTAAAATTTCTTAGAAATTCTTTACTTTTCGATACCTTACTTGTCCGTAGCTCCAGGACATATGAAGGCAAAGTTTTGTAACGTCACTAATTAATGCCTAACTTATTTATTTAAAAGTACTATCATTAATTTAAAGAACTTTCCATAAAGTTCTATTCCTTAATAAATCAATTCATCCATTTGTAAAACAAAATCATTTAAAGAACTTTCTATAAAGTTCTATTATTAACAAAATCAATGATCAATAAGAATATTATCTAACTTAAGAAAATAGAACATTCTAAAATGTTCTATTTCTACTACATTAATTAAATTCAACTTTAATTAAATTTAAATCATAATTTATCAATTTGTAAAATAAAATCATTTAAAGAATACTATTATTAACTTGAACAACATAGAAAACTCCAAATCAATGATCAATACAAATATTATCTAACTAGAACATTCTAAAAATGTTCTATTTCTACCATATTAATTAAAGACTTAAATATTTGCTGTATCATAGAATGATTAAAAC
>UELU01102079.1:12000-36784 GCA_900490025.1 Megastigmus dorsalis | reverse complement strand
GCGCCCTAACCACTGGGCCATTACCGCACTGGCCTCGACTCGGCATCAGATCCTAATGACAACTCCTTGCCGACATTACAGGGATCTACTACTATTCTCCAACGGCTAGCTCCTTGAAAATCCGCTACCCGTTATAATATAATATATAGATAGGTCTCTCAAGAGCTGGTAACTCACAAAATCAGTTTATTTTGTTATCAGTAAATAAAAATTCAACAAAAAATGACATATACTCAGAAATTCTATAGATTCCGGACTTTTTAATAAATAAATTTTTAAACAGTTATTGTATGATACCTATGTGTGATAAGCGCGGGCGAAGCCGCGATTGGGAATGCTACTTCATTATAAGTAGAAAAAGATATCAGTGAAAGAAACAGCACGTTTGTATATATACATATACCCTTTCTTATGCACGGCCATTATACACCCAGTGAAAAACATCCTGGCGGAATTCCGTTCGAAAATCCGGGCATACGGAAAAATTCGGGCGTATTTTTCAATGGAAATCCAGGTAGATTTTCGGTTAACATTTAAACAAGCACAACTGGATTTTCGCACGGAATTCCGCCCGGATATTTTTGATTGGTCATTCTAGAAAGTGTCACGAAAAATATATAAAAAATATAGATAATAAGCTTTCATTTGCATTTTTGAATTAATATCCCTACTGAAAAATCTCACCTGAGATCTCATACCAAAATCTCATGTAATGATTTTTATACTTTTTTACTCGTTTTAAACTAATTTTAGTCGATTAATGACTATTTTTGAAAAATTCGAACTTAGAAAATTTTTTAAAAAAGGAATAACAATTTTTTTAAGTCAAAATTTTTCAAAAATAGTCATTAATCGACTAACAATGGTTTAAAACATGCAAAAAAGCAAAGAAATTTGACATGAGTCTCAAGTGAGATTTTTCAGTAGGAATATTGGTAAATGTTATTAGGGACTAGGGTAAATGTAACTAAAGTTTTTAACATTTTCATTATCACTCAGTTAACGCCGTGTCTTATAGGAAATCAATTTCAATTAATTATTTTGTAAAAGTTACCATTTTTGAAAACTGATTAGATAGATAAAAATAATAGAACAAATAAATTGAAAGCAAGAAAGTGACATTTAACCTTAAAAAATGAGTCAAATCCGGTCAAATCAGTTTTTGCATGGAAAATTTTCTTAATAATTAGGGCAAATAAAATTATTCAATATCAATGCACATTCGTTATTTGGTGTTAGTTCATCTGTGCAGCTTTTTTAAATAAGTATAGATCGTGAACAAACAAAAAATAAAAATTACCCTTATTTTGACTAGGGAAGTAGCGACACTGCTACCTTTAATTTTTGGGCCTTAAAAATTTAACGTTTATTTCAGTTTAAAAATGCAACCAAAATTAACTCGATGTTCAATCGTTCATAACTTTTGAACGAAAAGTGCTAATAACTTTTTTAAAAAAGCAAATGAAAGCTTATTATCTGTACTTTTAATATCATTTTTGTTTAGTCTCTACGATATATATTGACCTAGCAATGAAGGTTTTAAGACTACCATGATTTTTCATATATTTTGATAAAATGGGCATTATCCTGGCATTATATAGTGGCACTACTTTGGCTATATATGCAGAATAATTGTAGTTGCTGAAAGATTGAACAGGATCTGATTACTATATATTATAGCCCGGGCAAAATTACAGTGACTACAATTTTAATTTAAGTAAAATAGGATGTCGCTATCGGTATATATACGATGTCCATGAATAATAACGAAATTAGATAAATTTTGTACTTTTTATTTAATTGGTTTCTATACATATTTAGCTATGAAAACTCAGTATGAAATAACATCTAAAATTATAGCTCACCTAAAAATCATATAAAAATCATTTTATATACTTACAACTTTTAAACTTTATTTAAGTAAGACAAATAAATATTCCTAATTTTAATATTAAAAATGTTTATGAAGAAGTTATTAAACTAGTTTTTTTAATTATAACATTTTGCAGAAATTAACATACCCTGTTAAAAAAAATCATCGTTAAATTACGTAGTTACGGAATGTAAGTTCGGTACGTGCTGCACGCCCCTTTTTGGGTGAGATAATAACATACATAATATTATTTTATGTGAAAAATTTTATTTAAGTTCGAAATTTGTAAATGTATTAGTTTTTTTACGAATATTGATACAAATTTAAAATTTTAAAGAAACTTTTCATATGGAATATCTTAGTTATGTACTATTTACGTGATAAACCGACTTCAAGCGGGACCTATTTTCGGCATTCAATTTATTTTAACTGGGTATAATTAAAATTATATAATTACAATGTGATATTTTTAAAAATTGTGCTGAATTACCCTAATAGAAATGGAAAACGTACAGAAGCGTACAGAAACGTTGGAAATGTAACTTTCCAGACGTTTTAGTTGGAATTTTGACATTTGTATAGTTGTGTATATTTCTGTATGTTGCCGTACGTTCCTGTACGTTTGTGTACGTTTATGTACGTTTCATAAATTATTTTAATACCTGTATCGGAATCAACAAGAATGACGGTTAAAACGTAGAAAAAATCATGGAAACAGGCAAAAACATATGTAAACTTACAAAACTGTGTAGAAGCGAACAGAAACGTACAGAACATTAAAAAAAAAGATTATGTACGAAAAGTTAAAATGAAAAAATTTACAGAAACGTACAGAAATGTACAAAAATATATAGTAACGAACAAAAAATGTACATAAAGGAGAAATCAAAATTAAAAAAGTGTACAGAAATGTATTGAAATGGATAGAAACTTACAAATATCCAAATTCCAACTGAAACGTCCGAAAACATACGTTTTTGTATATTTCTGTATTTTTCTGTATATTTGTATTTTATATTTCCTTTTATATTTCCAATAGGGTAAAATAATTAATTTTATTAAATATGATAAAAATATCTATATGTATCATTGAATATATAAAATTAATATAGAGTAGCAGAATACTGCAAATGGAAGCAAAGAAAAATCAGTTTTGAATATATATTTGATACCGATTTAACATGCAATGATAGAGTAGAATATCACCATTGCTTGTAAGTATTTTGTTGATTGGAAAAATCGTACAAAAGTTATTAAAATCAATATAAAATTTTGTAAATTCTCACCCTTGTAGAAATTTATCTAGTATTATCAAGGTGCTCCGCTAAATAAGCTAGGCGTCCTGATAAAACTAGATAATTTTCTACCAGGGCATGTCAATTAATAAGAATTAATATATAATGTAAGATAATTAATTAAAAAAAGTTCATTTTTATATAAAAAATTGATATTAATTTATGACCCACTGAACATGTTAACTAGTTATTTATAGTTTATGCAACAAATTTTTGTGATCCATGAATGTAACAGACTTAAGATATATTTTTAAATATTGAAAATCTTACAATTGTAACAAAGATATCAAATGGAACAGTCTGAACGTTTCTTAAGAAAAGAACTTACTACAGAAGAAAGTTCAATACCAGTACTAATGAATATATACGATTAGAATCAAATAGCAACACTATTTACATTGTTATACTCATGAAATATAAATATAATTAAAATTTTTAAATTCTAAATATCGTAACAACTTCCGGAGTTGTGTAGTTCCAATCATCAGTTCTTTTTAGTTTTATCTCCTTAGTTTTCTAGAATAAGAATAAAATATATTAATAAATTTTATTATCATTTAATTTTTTTACAGACATAATAGCGTTTACATATACCTTGTTAAACTTGGCTCTTGTAAATTCTTTGGTGCTTTTTGACGCCTCGGTCTCATGGGAATTTGTTTGCTACTAAAACTGGCACTGCTACTTTCTGAATCACTTGACTGGTCTGCACGGGATAACACAGAGCTTCTTTTACAACAAAAAAAATATAACAAGTTTAAAAATTTAATACTGAATAGATGAAAGTTTTTTTAAATTATCAAATATTAAGATAAGATAATATTTTTTCACAAAAGTGTTGCTAATAGAATACATTATTTAACTTTAAAATAAATACGTTAACTTTGCATCCTCGTGGAACAGTTTGTCACTTATTCACGTATTGAAATATTTTTTCTTTATAATGATATGGTTATGAAACCTACAATTTTGTGTATTATACTTTACACTGTATCATATTTTATATTTTCTTTCGTATAATAGCATAATGGGTTGTTATACTCAATATTGATCGACATTACAGTATTTTTTATTCCAGTATTACGAGTCGTAACGCATTAGAAGTGCAAACTATGCAACTATTTAATATGAAGTGGAGTAGAGTTGCGATAACCGGAATGAGGGCCCGGAGCTCAGTGACTAGAGCGTTCATCTTCGACGTGGGGACTTACTCAGGCCTGGTTTGATTCCCGTCACGGTAGTTCTTCCGCATCTTTTTTTCTCGAGAATGTAAAAACGTAACACCAGTAAAAAAAATATTTATACTAATGCAAAGTAAAGACACCATCTGGCTCGTCCATTGGGGCATAAGATTTTTGTGGAAATGCGAATTCCATCGGAAAGAGCAGATCTTAAACTTTCAGAATATCACCCTCTCATTTTTTTTGACGTTTTGAACGTCAGTTACAAGCTCTTAAAGACCGGGGTACCGCGAGTGGCGTTCTCGGCGGAAAAGGGTTAATTTAATAGTATATGTGAGAACTATGCGTTAAGTGATTTGTTGGAAGCCTGATGAGAAGGGTAATACCGTATAGACCTTCGACTCATCGCAATTTGTAAAGATTTTAAAATTTTTATAATTAAAATAAATTGTAAACTAGTTCTCTGATAATCGCTTACTTAAGTACATTTGTTATACTTACGCAGATTCATCGCAACTCTTTCTATCAGATCTCGTAGATTCGTTTTGCATTGAAACTCGCTGTGTTTCGTTGAGCTTTTGTAGTACAACCTTAGCAGTACAAGGATCCTTGTCCTTAGTTTTTTTTTTGCGCTGCTTGGGTTTCTTTATTATTTGCACAGGCAGCTCCTCTGCATTATCCTCACTTGCAGAGTTTGTTGCATTAATTGCTTTCATTATTCTCTTTCGCTTCTGCATCTGGAAAATATTTAAATATTATCGCTAGTGGAGAAGAAAGAATTGAGGAACTCGCGCAATAGTGCAGGAAAATTAGTATCGTCTATACTGATTATAATGTGGAAAATGTCATTTTTGGAAGAGAAATGAATTTTCTCGCATGTATCCATGGATTTCAGAGTATAATACAATAGAACATTAAACAAAGCTGATGCAATTTGATATTTTGATAACTACCTACTCTACAATTATAAATTTTATGAATAAAAATCAAATGAAATTTCTACGATACTGTAAATGTCCGTAAGTATTATATTTGTATGAGATTGGGTGAAATGAAAGGCAATTTACAAAATAAGTGTGAAAAAATTATCATACCTCAGGTTGTTTATTGTGATCTGGCGTTAAGATTACTTGAGTTTGATGATGCTTGTCCTCAGTAAGGTTGAATACGTCAGTGAGCCGAGGCAGTTCGATCCTTGAACTAAGCAATTGCGTCGTTAGTTCACTAACGCTTCTGTTCTGAGTGTCACAAGGCTCTGACCCTCTAACCGTCGTATGCGATGATTGATTTGCATGGCCATTTTGGTACATCTTTATGGTCGTCAAATCCTCCAACGAACCCCGAATTTCAGATGGTCTTGGGAGCCTGGAAAATTAATGTAGAAATTATCACATTATTCTATTTAATTTTGTAAGGGATACCACGGGGGTACGCGGTTGAAAATGTCCATATGCAATCCTTATGGATTTCATATGGATTTCTCACGGATTTCTATTTGGAATCCTTAAGAAATTCATACAGAATCCATATGGAAATCCATTTAAAATTACATCCAAGATTCTACATAGAACCCATACGGATTCCATATAGATTCCACCTTGAATTCACGTGGATATCCAGATGGAATCCCAGGTTCTAGATTTTTGGAATCAATTAAGAAACTTCACAGGATCGCATACTAACACCAAAGGTGATCACCAAACCTATGTAAACTGTGAAGTTTCATAATTGATTAAAAAAAATCTAGAACCTGGAATTCAATCTGAATATCCACGTGAATTCAAGGTGAAATCCATATCGATTCTATGCGGAATCCAGGATGTAATTTTAGAAGGATTACCATATGTATTTCGTATGGATTCCTTATGGAAATAAGCGTGAAATCCATATAGACATTTTCAATCGGGTACGTATTACATGAATGCTCATTGCTGCTAATTTTTTTTTAATAATTGCCCGTATTAAAGTCGTATCCAAGTAGAAAAATAAGAAATCGCAAAAATGTCGCCAGAAAAAAGCGAAAAGCATACGTATTATAACCTAATATTTTGTACTTTTCTCTTGATTTAAGTAGTCAACCTTATGTTTTTATGAAATTAAGAGTCCTAATAGTATTTTATTGATTCGTAGAGACTCGTGATTTTGTTTCGGAGTATTGGTCGATTTAATGTTAAGTCCTATAAGACTACGTGTGAAATGTGAAATTTTTGGTAGCGATTTTTTCATCAATGATATCGTCAAGTACGGTATTTCTTTTTCGCCAATGAATCTGATATAGTTTATTAATATTATCTTTAAGGTTATTTCCATAAACGCCGAAGTCTCCTCAAGAAGACGACGAATACCGACAGGTGGTTTATTATTTTTCGTTTGCCCGATCAAAGTCTTCTCCTAAACAAACAGACTAATTGACCTGAAACTTTGAGAAATGATAGAGAAATAATAAATGTAATGAGGAAAGCGGACGAAATTCTGGAAAACCAAGTAAATTTAATTTTTACATTATAACATTAAATTTACTCTGATTTATTTATAATTTTTCTACCATTTATTAAAGTTTCAGATGAATCAGTCAATTCGTTTAGGAGAAAACCTTATCGCATGAAGGTGATAAGTAGGAATCCACCTATCAGTTTCCGACGTCCCCTTACACCCTTCATATTATAATAAAAGATAAATATTTGACGAATATTTACTATTTTCGAAAATTATGATTAGGTAGATAAAAATAATAAAACAAATTAATTGAAAGTAGAAAAGTCAAATTTGCATGGAAGATTTTTTTAATAATTAGGACGAATAAAATTATTCAATGTCAATGCACAATTGTTATTTAGTGTAAGTTCATTTGTACAGCTTTTTTAAATAAGTATAAATTTTAAATAAATAAAAAATAAAAAGTGCCCTCATTTTGACTGGGGACAGTACTACCTTCAGTCAGAAAATTACTCACCCAAACAGGAACTTAAAAATTTTTTTTCAGTGAATAATATTAATAAATTCATTAACCTTGAAGTCAACTGGACGGTAGCAGTGTGTTCAGGTTCAATATCCACTTGCAGTGGACCATTGCTCATTGCAGTATTTATATTCTGCAAAGATTTGAGAGGTGTCAACTGCAGTAGTTCGTTTAAATCAAATTGCAATCTTTCAGGACGATCTATTGGCTGAGCCTGATGTTGAGATCTCAGTTGCCGCTGTATATTCAACATAAGGGTATCGTCGTCTTCGTCATCCTCTTCATCATTTGCAACGTCGATGCCATTAACACTGTGAAATGAAGCAGCCTTAGCGGAAGGACCGCGTCGCTGAGTTATGAAGCGCAAGTTCACTCGCCGATCATGGTCGTCGTCGTCATCGACGGCGTCTTCATCGTCGTCGTTACGCGGCATGCTGGAATAGTTCATATTTTCTTTCGAATCAATTATGTCTACAATATTATGTCATATTTTCCAAATGGACGGATTGAACTTTTAAATTATGATAAATGAGAAACTGCTGATAAATTAATAATAGCTAATTACTCAGATTTCTAATAGTACATAGTGCAGTTAGTGCAGAAAATAGGCTATTCCATGAGTGGGAAGTTTGCAACATGAGCCGTAGGGTAAACACACGGACCGATGACGAGTATGATAGAAAATTTCCGAATTTAATTATATTTGTAATTAATTTCTTTGTAAAATATGCTTAATCGCTACTTAAAAAGTATTTAACAAAAAAAAAATAATTAAAAATATTTTAATTTCTAAAAAGAAATAAAAAAGATTATTGATTTACCTCCTGGTGGCTTCGAATCTCGAAGCAGTAGCAACTCTTGTTGAGCTATAATTATCGTTGAGAGTTGAGGGGACTTGATTTGACTTCGTAAAAGTTTTGGGCAAGTCAGGTACACGAAAATAAGTCTTTCGTCGTAAAATAGGGAGTGAGGAAACTGGTGAAGAAGTTACTTCATCTAACTCTGTGTCTCTAGTCGTGTCATCGGTCTCCATCGACGAGTTATGCATCCAACTAGGACCCTCCAATGGATCTATTAAATCAGACTCGAGTATCGATGAGCTGCCCTGTAATGATTTGCTGCTTAAGCTGCGCTTTGAGTTATTCTTTGAACTGGAGGCTAATTTTTTACTATTAGAGTGCAAGGTGCTGTTATCCTGTTCCGAGTCTTCCGAAGTCTCGTATGATTCTTGAGTTTCGGGAATTATTGTACAGTGATTAGATTTCTCCGGGCTTGAGTGCTCATTGATCTGTGCATCTTCAATCGCTGTAGTATTGTTTACTTGATTAGCGCTTGTCGTTTCTGAAAGCTACAAAATAAGGGTTTTAACAACATTCATACGAACAAAATATCGTATAGTAGCTACATTATAGTTTTTCAATATATAAATCACTAAACTTTAAGTTATGATATGTTTCCACTTAGATCATTAGCAACCTCATTTTCTTTTCGACTTTGTAGCTATTTAAATGTACGGCTTATTTTTCAACAAAGTACACTACAAAAACCCAATTGCAATCTTACATTACAAAAACACACTTGAACACTATTATGAGTGCTGAATCGATGAAAATTATAATGAATATTATAATGATTGCAAGAAGCATATATTATGTGCATTATTATTTCAATTACAATAATCTAGCAAGATTTTTTTAATTTTAAAAAAACATCGCCAAATTTGAAAAAATTTGTTGAAAAATGAATAACTTTTTTAGATCAAATTTAAAACTAATGAAAATATTCAATTTACATTTATTTTCTAGTATATTTAAATAAAAAGTTTTATAAACTTAAAAATTTTAAAAACAAAATGTTATCCTGTTAAGTAAGTACTACGTTGTACTAAGTATTTAAAATAGTGTTTTAATCATAAAGAGAAGTTGTAATACTAACCAATCGAATATTCACAGTTTGATTATTTGTTAGATATCTTGAAACATCTTGTAAAGTTACTCGAGGACTTTTAATTAATTCAGAATATTCTGAACTACGTTTCGATAGCCTACCAACTAATCCTCCACTTGATAATCGACCAGAATTGCGTTTTGAATATCTTCCTGAAGATAATCTTCCTCCAGAAAATTTGCTTGGTCTCCTATTAACTAATACACGTTCTTCATTTTCTACTACATAAATATAGAAATATAATTTGATAATATTATACAAATTTGTTAAAAACCACAGTTTGATTTAACTAAAAGTTACCTTCAGCTCTAAGTCCAGGTATCGGAAGTCTTTCAGGCAGTGTTCGTGAATGTCTATTTTCCTACATCATTATAAAATGAATGTAGATTGCAAAAAATAAACTTGAGCAGTTTAGAGTAAAATATAATTTCTAATAAATATACATACCGTTGATCGGTCTAAATTTCTTTCAGGAGAAGCTGGCCCCTCTTCAATAATGCTTAAGTTTACATTTTGCAGCCGTTGCATATTAACCCTGCTTAAATTTATTGTTGGCTTTGTAATTGTATGTCCACTAACCATTGGCTTAACAACACCTCTCGCTGGAGATTTTGTAGACATTCTTCTAGTTGATTCTCTTCCTAAAATAATAAATTCATTCCAAATTTTTATTATGGAAGTATGGAGTTAATATTACTATGAAAATAATCAAAGCTCAACTCACGTCCTGTACTGCTAGTAGATGTGCGATGAGTATTAACTTGATTTGAAACAAATTCTTGACATGAAGAAATCGTATTTGTTAAAAATCCTGACATTTTCACAAGCATTTGCATTATGTCTTTAGCATTCTTTAACACATTTGTTATTACAAGCTGCAATATCATATTATGTAGAAGCAATATTAATTAATTACAAAATGTGTTATATAAAAGTCTAAAAATATTATCATTCCTGTAATTTTTGATTACTTATAAAGTTGAGCACAATGAGTATATAAAAAAAATTAATACATTAATATATTTCACCTAATTTAATGATTTAAAAAAAAAAAGTAAAACTAAAGTTCTAATTGTTATTTAATCATTTTTAAATAAATCTGAAACCTATTTTAAATTATATAATTATTAACATAGCAAAAGAAATGATAGAAATGATGTTTCTGTATTACTATTTGTAGTTTTTAATTATCAAAACTATACATAATAGAATGTGTATGTTATAATTCTTTAGCAACAATCTACTTTTTAAAGGTTTATTTCGAAATATATGTAAGGACCGTTTATGCACTTTTGAAGATTTTATATAGCAATGATTTTAAAGTTTGTACATTCACTCACAAAGATAGTAAATTGACACATGAGCCAAAGGTGAAGGTGGCAAGCAAGAGGTCTGGGCTGGCCAATTTTTCTCCTCATGGTACATATACTATTTTTTCTCATACATGCGCTTTAAGCACACCTTTCTCTCCTAGCACCCAGATGAGAAATGTGTACTTTATACAATAGTATGAAGCAAACAAGTTTCAGTTATTGTTTATCTTATGTTTATCTTAATGTTCTGGCATAAATTATGAGTTATGCTCATTTAATTTACAAAATTATTCTTAATCTATTCTTTTTCCATGAATTTTATGAATAAATAGACTAATGTCTGTTTTTCAATAATATAAATAAATAAAATACAATACTATTCATTAGTCAATCTATAAATAATTTGTATAATAAAATCTTTAAAAAAAACTATCCATCTCAATATAGAAGTAATGAGATTCATAATTTTACTTACATCACGATTATTACAAGCATGAACCAAGTCTTGAACTTCCGCTAATAATTCAACATTTCTTGAGAACAATAATTGGCTTTCTTGTTTTTCTTGTGATAGTGCTCTTGCCAATAAGTGGTTATTAACTTTTAATTTTTGATACACTGTGGAAAATATATTGAAAAATGAATTACCAATTTTAATCACAATTTTAATATGCTTAAAATTATATGCTTACAAGGTGAATAAGATTTGCTTTTTGTATTTTTAATACATCGAGTCCTTTTTATAAGGACTGTAGCCCTTTTTATTCGTCTATGTTTTGGAACTTTAGCCATTTTAAATATTTATCTTCACACAGATTGGTGGTCAGTCGCTGCCTAAATATAACAACAATAACCTATATTACATAGAGGGAAAGTAATATTACACTAATGTTTTGTCATTATTATTGTTTTCTGAATTTATTGTTAATTAAACACACTGATATATTAATTAGTAAGAAAGGATAGCCTTGGATAAATATGATGAAGTAAAATCTAAGAGAATATAAATATTTTAAATAATAAGTGCAGTATAAAAGGCATAACCTAAAAGGCAAGTAAAGATGCAATATTAAAATCAAGGCTATCGAATTATTAAAATACTATAATCTAATTACGATTGTCATAATTATATAAATAAAATTTTAGGTACCTAGGTATAAATAAACACTTCAAATGCAATCTTCCATTCGTTAACAGAGAAGTGTGCGTTTTTTTACGAACATCTCTGACTCACATTTCACAATAAATAAGTACTAAAAATTAATAATTTAAGATATGCCTAAATAAACTTCGTCAGTAAATAAACAAAATGTGATTTCTATCTGGTTTATAACCAAGTAGGTATAATGCGATATATCAGAGATTAGTAAAAGAGGTTGCCAAATGCCAAATGCCAGTTTGGTTACTCGCCGTTACTGAAGCTCGTATCTATATACGGGGCTATAATAGGTACGCGTACGGCGTACGCGACTACGCGCGAAGTGCGATGTACCCGCGTTAGTCCAGTTGTGCCGTAAGCTAGCGGCGCCATGCGGATTTGAATGGAACCATTTACCATACTCAATAGTGAAGTCTGAGGATCACGACTCACGAGTCGTGACTCACGATTCACGAATCACGAGGGACAATTTATGTCTCTACGAAGTGTGACTCTACCTAGTCTTTATTAGTCTGTAAGAAACTAGAATGTGACATACTTATATATACCTAAAAGTAAAGTTTGAATTTAAAAATCCGAAACGAAAACTAATCGGGTTAGAAGGATTTAGGAAGCGCTGCATGCAGTTGATTATTTGCGTAGATAAAATAAGTTTCTCTTAGTTGGCAATGTTGGCATCATCCATCCACCATCGACATTCGACCACGATCTGGTCCATATCGCTCATGGTTGGACCGACTGCACCTTTGACATTATGGATGAGTTATGGACTCTGGACGTGAAGCGCATGTTCGTTCGTTTCATTCGTCTAAATCGTCTGCTACATTGCAGTAGGTACTTGAGTAGCGAATGTAGGTATAGATACAGGTTGGTTTACATTCGCTGCAGCCAATGAACGACTGTGCAAGTTTTTGCATAAAACGACGAAGAAAAGCGACAGAAGTTAAGAATCTTAAAAACTGTATTCTATAATTCTTTGTAATGAAGCTGTTTAAAGGATTCGAGAGTGATCAAATAAGTGCATGAAACACGACATACTTAAATGGTGATCGCATAAACGAAACAATATAACAATTACGTCGACCATACGCTGTAACAAAAGCCTGAAAGGGGGTGGAAATGGCAGAGTCAGTGGGCCCGATTCTTCATGTAATTGTAGTCGGATTTCACCACAAGAAAGGATGTCAAGTAAGTCGAGAATGAAAAATTTATATTCAAATAGTTTTTGCATCAATAAGTACCTTTTGTAAATTACTGCGAATAATATAGTGTATATTTGTGGCCAAACCCTTTCTTTTTCTTGTCTATTTTGCTTTTAAGTAAAAGATTACTTAGATAAAAAATATGCTATAAAAATTAGAAATAAAATTTAACAAACAAAGTGGAAAGTTAAGATTGATTAAAAAATGTAAAGCTTTACAGGTTATTGGTTGATTTTATTTAAAGCTTAATATTTTTTCTTTAATTCCAGGTGGAATACTCTTTTCCTGCACTAATTCCTGATGCACCAAATGAGTGTCCACTAGGATGGAAATATTTACCCACTCTAGCTCTGCCTGATGGATCTCATAACTATGATGAAGATACGGTATATTTTCATCTTCCTAGTCTCAGCGATCCTAACCGTACAATTTATGGAGTTTCATGTTTTAAGCAAATTCCTGTAGAGGTACATTACAATTATCTATAAAATTCTAAATTCTTTTGTTATATTTTGAAATAAAAAACTAGTATAGATATTAGGTATATTACTTTAATTGAAATTGATAAAACAATATAAAATTTTATCAGTTACTTTTAGTTTACCAAAACAAACAAAGAAATATTGATAATACTTATTGTTATGTTTTTTCATTTTTTTCAGAAATTAGTCAATCGCACATCTGATATAACAAGAGGGACAGTACAAAAGTCAGTTTGTGTTTTGAGTACAATGCCCCTTTATGGCCATATACAAGTTAAAATGGCTCTGATTACACATGCCTATTTTGATGAAGGAGATTTTAGCAAAGTTTCTTTATTAGAAGAAACTTATCACCATTTAAATGCCTGTATGAGTGGTGATAGTCAAATGCCACCGCAAGTTTTTATTGGTAATTTATTTGAGAGTATTTGTTCTATTAGTACATTACAATACTAGTGGCATAAGTAGCCCTTTACGGTAAGGACAACTTATGACTCGAGTATCGTATATTATTTTATAGCACTGTCTGCCATTAATCTACTGCCACGCAGTGCTATAAATTTTTTGTTTGCTCAAGATTTATATCATTCTCGAATTTGCAGGCTTGTCAGCAAGAGATTTTATATTGCAATTCCGCCATAAAGCTTTATTATTGTTTAAGCTATTGCTATTAGAAAAAAGAGTAGTATTTTATCAATCTCCTGTACAGCCTTTATGTTCAGCCATACTTACTTTATTGTCACTCTTTCCTGGGATGATTGAAACTGGATTGCAACAAGCTGCTTGCGTTAAGTACGATCATTCATATATTTAATAGCTTCAAATTATAATATTGTTTTACTAAAATTAATAATTATTTATCTGAATAATAATAGTATAACTGTCCCCATTACTCTAATCGGTTCTATTTTATTCTAGTAAAATGGTATTTAAATAGTAATAGTAAGAAAAAGTGTTTGATTGGGCTAGAAAAGTCAGATTCGAAAGTACTATTATAAATAAAAAAGAAAGTTTATAGATATTATTGTAAAAGCACATGTATTACTAAAGAAGCACAAATCTATTATAATTTTAATTTTATACAAGGAATATTCAATTTTACAATGTTTATCAAAAGTGAACCCAATTGTGTCACTTAAAAGTACATCTCGTGCTTTTCTTAGTACACAGAAAAAAAATGATTAAATTCGACATTCCTTCCATTATTTATTTATTTTAGATTTTATTTTTTATTCATTGTATTGAGAATATTCACTGAATAATCATCAGATAGGAGAATGCAATATTGAAAAAAATTGTTTGAAAATGAGCAACTTTGCATACTAGTCTATTTCTACCAATATTTATTGACATTACAGTATTTTGATTCCAGTAAAAAAGTACATGGATTAATGCAACATGAAGACATCATTCCATGTCCTTGGGTCATAATATACCATTTTGTAAAATTTCAATGAGATATTTAAGGACTGTTTGAAATGACATTTTCACAAAGTTTCTGGATCGTCCACTGAAATGTGAATTGGAGTCATTAGCCAAACGATCGAATTAAAACTTTCATTAGCATTCTGGGTGTGGCCACCTAAGCATCTTGTAAGTAAATCGTCTCTTGATAAATCTTCGTAAATTGGAAGAAGTTGTTCTTTTAAAGTTGCATGAAGTGGTGGAGAAAGTTTTGCAAGTGACGGATCTTGTCCTCGAGCAATACCCTTTTGCCACTTGCACCAGCTATCGGCTCCAGAAGGACAACTGTCGTGATCTGGATTTTCTTTTGGCGAAAAAACATGTTTAAATGTTGCCATTATATCATTTTTCATGTTTTCAATACTGTTTTTATTTTTGCGGATTGCTGAGCCGTAGTATAACGTAAGATTTTTTATAATTTTGTCGGTTAATTTTCCTCGGCCGCCAAGCTTTTTTTCTTTTTTGATATTGCGGAGTCTAGAGCCCATTCGCTTTTCTACATGGCCGACACACTCACTTTTTATAACTGTAAATTCATCACTATACGGGTTTAAATCTAAAATCGCCTTAAAAGTTTTTTCATCACCGTCTCCTACGTAATTTACATGTTTAACTCCATATTTCTCTACAGATATCGAAAACATTTCTTTTACGGCATCCACTTCCATTTTGCCCGTAGAACCTTCATGGTTTTTTGCGCACTCTTCCTCGTGTTCCTCGTACCATTCACGATATTCATCAGTGTGAGTCTTGTTTTTCAAGTGCACCCTTGGCAATAGCTAGTTTTCACTACTAAATCAATCACTTTACCAGAGTGATATCCTATGAGTGTCGTAACTCCATACAATGACTTGAAACCACGCTTTTTCCAAGATCCATCACCCGAAACTTTAAAATTTAGAAACGGCCTTTCATGATCTGCATTTTTTCTTTTTTCTTTTTCGACTGCTTTTTTACAAATAAAATCGAACATTACGTTTGCAGCAGAATGAATATGCTCAACAATTTTAGTGTAACTGCTATTACTCAAACCACTACAAATGTCCATAAGATTGTAGAACACATTTATTCCACTTCTACCGATGCCCAATAATCTCATAAAAAGAACTATTCGACGATTTATTTCGTAACCAGTATGAATAAATGGACCTGAATTCACTTCTCTACGGCCTCACCGACACGTTACGATAATTTTAAATCCGAGGCCTCGGTGACCGCCATCGTTAAATGTCACTGCTTCCTTACAATTTCGACAAAGTAACATTTCAGACAAAGCTAGAAAAACGGTTGCGAATTCAATAATTCGAGATGCATGCATCGGATTAATGCGAATATCTTCAATGTCGGCAGTGAGAAATTTTTTTGCATTCGCACTGGTTTCTGGTCTCTCCTCGTCCGCAGCCGTAAATTGGTTGCCTTGAAAACGTTTTTTTCGAGGATTTGATGCTCGGGAAGTACTGATTTTCTCTCCTTTTGGATAACTTGACATTTTGGCTCCCAAAATTCAACTGTATGCACCGAACGTTCGATCGAGACTGACTGAGTAGCTGACACAACGTTTATTTACTATAATTTGGTATACTTTTATATACCTGCTCTGTAAAGGTCTTTTTGAAAATTGTAAAGGAGTTTCCCCCCTTACAATGAAATGAAACTACCATATTTTCTTTTAAAATGAGCCTGTCTGTCCCTTAGTTCCTCTTTGTATCCTCCTTAGTTAGTATTCTTGGGCTTTCTTCCAACTTCGGTTTTAGTATCTCTATCCCAAACATAATGATTCCATTCATGTATAATGTTTCCTATGTTCAAAGTGGCCAAGGTAAGATCTTGAACCTCCCATCTATTTGCAGTTAAGAAGGTTGGTTCATTTCCCTCGTTCAGTATGTGCATTTTGGTACTAGTGATGTATTTAAGAAGTGCAGCACCCCTTTCGCTAATATCTGTGCTTCCCCAGACTTCATGCAGTATTAAGTTAAGGTTTTTCTGCTTACGGTACTCAATCACTTTTATCATACCTATTGTAGGTATTTTCTCATCGAGGGGAGATACACCGAAGTGATAACTAATGTTCTTCCTCGGTCATCCTTCTCCTCGATTTAAATTATAATGGTTGTGCAGTTCCTGGAATACAGCTTCTGTAACAAAAAACCATTATTCCCTTGATGCAAATGCATGCTCGCGGATTCTCTTCATCAGGCTCTAAAAACAGTTCCTTGCTTGCTTTTAAACATGGTTCTTTATTAGGACTATTTAATTAAGTTTCAACATGTATTTTGTATCGGAAGTTGCCCTCTTATGCAAACTTTTCACTTGAAAAACTATCCTTCTTTTTTAAATTTGGAAATACGGTGGGCGGGGATATTTTTTCGTATTTTAAATGGCTTAAATCGATAGAGCTTCTTCAAAAATAGTCAACTATGGTTTTTGCATTTTTTTATGGCAATGGGTGAAAATTAATTGCTAGAAGTTGAAGAAAAAAATGCCATTTTACTATACCGTGTACCAACAAAAGTACATCTTGAATTGTTACTATACTATATAGAATTTTTAAATACATTGTATGTCATAATTTCATAAATATGTATTAAATATTAATTTCATAAATAAATATTAATATATTAAATTTGCCTCAAAAGTCAAGTTTTTCTGGGTCTGTCACGATAAATGAGACATTCGGAGTAATTGAGACAGTTATCCTTGTATACATTTTTAAAATAAATAAAGACTTAAGTATATATCTAATTCAAAATTTGGTATTTGTATTATAATTTATTATAATGATGTTAATTATCTTAATTGAAGCAGCAATCAAATTTATCTTTTTAAATTAATAATTTCAAATATAACATAATATACTGTCACTACCTGTAATGTCTTGCTCAGCATAAACAAAATCATTCACTGATTCAGACCTTCAAGACCAATGTCTCCTATACCGAACTTCGATCAAGATGAATCCATTATACATTTAGATTCACATCCAAACAAGATTAATACCGTCTCAGATATCGATGTACTAAACCCAGGAACTGAAAGGATATCTGACAAACCGAATGGAAATTCTTATTGTCTAAGCGATAACAAAACCGTGGAAACAATGGAGGGAAAGAGCATTGATTTTGAGCTGAATGCAACAGACGAGAATTGTGCTGAAATTTTCCCGGAATTAAGAGAGACGACAAATGATGCAGTACATAGGGTGCACAGCGTTAACATTATAAATGTAAACAGTGACGCTGACAGCAATTTACCGCGAGATACGAGTAGCGATGCGTTATCCGAAGCGAGAGTCACCAGCAGTATGACACAAATCGCTAATATAGATCCGGAACTGTGTGGCATGCCTCTCAGTCTTTTCACAAAGGTGAGGCGAATAAGTGATGAAGTAGTGAATGTGCATGTAGAATGAATCATGTTTTGCTTATTCGTGGTTCTTATTTAATTAAATGTCGTTACTATAAAAATGCGTTGTTATATTGTTGCAAAGTACTTCCAGTATACTTCCGCAGGAAAAAAATTTAGAGAGATTTTATGTTTCAGGGATATTTGTGTTTACCATATTTATCATTGCCATATCTCGATCTATTAGGAGACATCAATGTTAGAGGCTACGTTGTAGGAGCAACTAACGTTCTATTTAAACAAAAAAAACAGTTGATAGATGTTTTAGTTGAAGTAAGTTATAATTTATTTATACAATTAACGGACTATTACATCAGTCTGTATAAAATATATTGTACAAAAATAACGAATAATTGCTTATATCAGTACATTCATCTGAGAAACAAATACATTTTTTAATAAACTTCGAATTTACGGCTATAGTATCTAAAAAAAGTTTTTATCACACGGGTGTAAAATTTTACGTCCGTACGAAGAAAAAAAATATTAAAGAATGTCTGAAAATTTTTAAACAGATATATTAATTCTTATTAAATTGCAAGCCACATGCAAAATTAACATTTGATAATATGATAATAATAATTAAAAACTTTTAATATCCTGGAAATTGATTGTTACTTTCAATTAAAAAAGTATTACACAATCTATTTAGCGTATCACAGAAATAAATTGATCGATGACCCTAGCCACCACCGGTTTAGTTGAGATATACGTCATAAGATCTACAATAATGTGTTAAACAGGCGGAGAGTGCCCGCATTGAAGCAAATGATCCCGAGCTCCGTCGACAACTTCATCTCACGACCGAGGATCTGAGGTTTGCTGATTATATAGTACGTCATGTTGCCGAGCCAAAGAAAGACAACTTCTTTGATGGCGTCGGTTGGGAAGGTGGCGATGAATGGATACGCACTCAGTTTCGAGTCTACCTGCTCTGTCTGTTGAGAACATCTCTGCAGCAAGATACTAGGCAAACTGATCACTACAATGCCGCGTTTATGAACGCCTGGCGTTTAACTAACAACTTCAAGACGTGGTCCAGTATCGGTAATACCGAAATCAATTGTGTTGAGCCTGGACATCCTTTTGCAGGGCAACTTTCGGTTCAGGACATGAAGTTGCGACTGTCACAGTAAGGTTCTTTGCTATCTTATGGGCGTTCTGAGGTTACAAATAAGTTAACAGAATGTAATTAAGTTGGATATTATGATTTTTTAGAGTATCAGAAGTTACCCTGAATTTTTTCAATATTTTTTACCGGGCATTTGTTCGAGGAAATAAAGTTTAAAATATGAACGTTAAACATAGGCTCTTATGAGGACGATTAGCCTTAAAGCACGTTTTGGATATAATTTGTTAAAATAGTAAGAGAAAGTGCAGGGACGCGAAAAAAAAATGACAGTTTAATAGAGAATTAAATAATGAATACTTTTTGTCCTTGGTTAAAGTTTGTTACCGACTATTTCAGAGAGAAACGGTTGAGAACGTAAACGAAACATTGAGTTTGGCGGCCGCACGGGGGGGGGGGAGAGCGGTTAGTCCGAGCAATCTGTCACGGCCTAATGTTCAATTTCCGAACATTGTTACCTGAAAAAAAATTGGCCGAATAGGAAATTAAATTTTAAGGTGTTTCTTGTTTTCCCAATTCGAGCCAAAATGGCGAACATGGCCGAAAAAATTCGCAAAGTTGCTGGACAACAGTGGCCGATTTTCGAGAGTACCTTTTTTTCGAAAAATCGATACAGCTCGAAAAATAATAAATATTTTTAAATTTTTTGATAAAGTACCTCTTTGGCTTGTCGTGGGTTATACTTAACAGTAAATATTAAGTATTCAAACTTCAATTTGAACGAGTTCGAAAGATCCCGATTTTTAACAGTTTTTTTCGATATATCTCGAATAGTAACAATGCAATTGATATAAATCGCCTCAGGTAACAGTTTCAAAAAGAACACACATAGATCTAGCGTTTTTTTCTCCATGTACTTATTTTAAACCTATTATTTTGGTACATACATACATCCTTCAAAATACTTATTGATTTGTATCATTCACCTCAACTAAACATTTCGGTTGGGTTATGAGCCTTTATCCGATGTTATTCAATGATGATGTTTCGCGGTTAGTTTAAGGCAATTTTCAAATTTTATTATTTTACATCAATATTAACCCTAATAACGACCAAGATTCCGAATTTTCAACATCATTTTCAAGGCTTTTTTTCAACTAAAAAAAGGTTTGAAAAAACTTGAAAAAGATCTTATCCGACGTATTTTGAACTGTTCTTTCGAATGGTGATACTGATTTTTTGTTAAAATACTCCTGCAAAAAATATGGCGTGTTTTTCACGAAAAAAAGTTGAAAAATTTGGAAATTTTCAACTTTATGAATTTTTTTCATAAGGAAAATGCAATGACTATAATTCAAAATACTGCAAAAAAGTACAATCTTGATTGGTAAATCTTGATGTATTGGAGGGCCTATAATATTGGTAGCTTTACTCAAATTAATTAAAACAAATTCTTATGAATTTTTAACAAGAAAATTATGATTTGAAGAGCGAACGTTTTTCAAAAGTTTCAAAAGTCATCATTCAGTGGATAGCACCCTGCAACCGTAAGATGTTGGTATACATTTTATAAATATAAATAAAATTCAGAAACCGTTAACTACGCAACCCACCATATGTACTCTTATACTTTTAACTTGTTATACCCTTTAATATTCTGGAGGAATCTCGTTTCACTTGGAAGTTTATTAAATCATAGGTCAACTTTCGTTCCGTAAAGATATTTACCATACTGATTTTTACATTTAATGACCTCGGCAATGATGCAAACATTACATGATTCCAGTTTCATGAAATTCTATCCACAATTCATAGGTATTTTTTTCGTCGGAAATGTTCACATCATTACCTAGGTGATAACAGAATTTTTTTCAAAAATTAACCTCTATTTTTATATATTTCGTTAAATGCAAAAACCGGTAAGGTAGGAATATTTCTGATCATAGTAGATTCTCTTAATATGAGGTCATATTTCTGCAATCTAGATTTAAAATTTGGCACACTTAATTTACGCTGGATAGGCTCATAATCATGATCTTCAAAGTGCATCGGATTTCTCTTTTTAAAGAGATTATATTGTTACACATTTTTCATTTTTGTTATTATATTTTACTTTATTATTATTATATTTTACGTTATTATTATTTTATAAGAACTGAATTCTAAGCTCAGCTTGTGCATTTTTTAATAAATAAATAAATAAAAATTATTTTTTCAGTACGATGCAAAATACCGAAAGTGGGAGAAAAATAAATCAAGCTATGGCATCAACAGGAAGAGCTGTCGCTACTACAGGAAAAGCAGTTGGTAAAGAAAAATAATAATACATTTTTATTTTTAGTTAAAGCATTTAAATTAACTAAATTAAAATAATTAAAAAATCTTACAGTATCGAAGCAAATAAAGTAACTCTACAGTGCTCAATAGTGTGCTTCGGGAAGTCGGAGTACCCGTGGAGTATAGATATTCGCGAGTCGCGGTCTCATACTTTTCTCCTCGTATACTGAATGAAATATTTTGAAATTTAGTAGAAACTCTAGAAATTTGCTACTAAATTGAGGCCAACAGAGAAAAATATTTTAAATTATATAAATTCCGAATACAGGTACCCTTCGTCTATGAATTGTGCATCATCTGACAAAGTTTCAAATTAATATTTCAATGACACTTTTCCAGATGATGGATAATTCATAGACGAAGTGCTCCTGCATTTGCGATATGCATAATTTCAACTATTTTACTAATTGTTGACTTGTGGTTGTCACCACTACAGATTACAGAAAATTACTTTAACTATCTACAACTACTAATCATACTAATACTGCTGCTAATAATATTTTTTTTGATTCACGTTGTTATTGTATAACATGATTGTATCGCATTCTTTTTATCTCTCACACAGTACGTAATACTAGCTGAGATAATTTTCATAAAATTGCGCGAAGTAAGCACACAAGCATGTAGAACTCACGATATTTGTCAGTTTTTTATACTTTTTATACACTTATATCAAAATTTAATAAAATAATTGTATAGATCAGATTAAAGTAAACTATTTATTTTCTTCCGTACACTCGTAAGCCCAATATAAACCACAGAAAAGCTAAAAGATGAAAAATGTTATAGCGGAATCCCCATAATTTTTAACGAAAAATACTTTCTATTCGAGTTTAGGAACGCTTATATGATGATTTCATAAATTCACAATAATCGCGTTAATCGTTAATTCATTCCAGGTGGTGCAATATCGCAGGCAAAGGGTGCTTTTTCAAATTGGTGGAGTACGTTAACGACAGTTCCACCGATGATGGACAACGATGAGTCAAAAACATGTGACATTCAACAACAGATGTCAGATGTTTTACAACATACTAGCGCGAGGGAAAAAGTTAATATAGAACAGCTGCAGAACATCGTCAACGAAGCAGATAATAGACCTGGAAAATGAATCACTACATTATACGTATAAAAATCGACTGAAAGAAATCGACGATAATGATAAATATCTCGCATTGTAGTGAAAGAACTGCCAAACACTTGAAATTCAGGTATGACTGGTAGTTTTGATTGATACGTCTTTTTTTATACCTTCGGCTAAATGTTTGTAGATAGTTGTGGGTTATATTTGTTGAGAATATATAGATTTCTAGGTTAATAATGTTTATTTCACAGACGTTTGATGAACACGTTTTCTGAAGCTTACATTTTTTACTTCGATAGCTGCTCTAGTATACCTTCCATGACTTATTCTGATGTAAATATATAAAGTTATCGCTTATCGTAGAAGATCTTTAAAACTAACCTTAAGCTCCAAGAAACTTTGTATTATTTATTACCCGTTTATTAATTTTTATAAAGTTGTTTATATCAACAACAATACAATTAATATCGAAATACTAGAATAAAAAGCTAAATTTTTAGGTAAGGGTAGATGGTATCCACAATTGCTCAAGTTACTCACCTCACTGAGCCGTATCAAGTGGAAAAACTTTATGCCATCAATATATCTTCTTAAAGTCTAATTATTATAGGCACTTACGAAGAAAAACATTTGATGTCATTGCGTATTTTCGTGAAAAATCACTTTCGGCAAATATTTGCCCCGTTCGACCATCGCAGCCAATTTTTTTACTAAAACTCACAGTGACATCAACTGAGTTTTATCTCTGTAAGCGATACTAACGTCGCTCAGTGTGGTGAGCTTTTCGAGCAACTGTGGCTGCCGTCTTCCCTTGATATCTAGTCGATTTTTCGGCAAGCCTTGTTACATTCTTCAGAACTTGGTAATTACATATAAAATTTTCTAGTCATATTGCCTCATCAAAAGAAGAGAAAAATATGTCGAATTTGAATTTTTCTATAAAAGATATTAGTTTTAAAATCTTGACGCTTCCGTTGTGTTTGACTTTATTAGAAAGGTATGTCTCAATCTAGTTCCCTGGATTAAATTCTTAGAAATTTATGTCAAGGTCAATTTTTCAAGTGACTTTTTCAGACAATTTTAAATACTACATATAATTATCAAATTATGAAGAAGGCAATAAGGTTTGCCGAAACATCAACTATATATTAATTAAATTATTATATTTCTTATTATTATCGTTGTTGTCAATCCCAATTAAATATACAATGTGTGATACAAACAAGAAGCGAAATACAATGAATATATTAAAAAAGATTAAATAAGTTTAAAATAGATTAATTGATCTAATATTGACTTATATATCTTTTTCGGCTATAAGACATCTTGTTTTTTTTACCGGGAATAGCGTCATGTTGAACGATTTGAAATACTCCAATAGAATTGGTTAGATCGCTGATGTCATCTAACACGATTTAAAAACGATCCATACTATGCTATTCACGTTGAATGTACATACTTACAATCTACATTAACGAATTTTTTAATTTTTTAAAATAACATAAGAATAGTCAATTATTATTAATTTATTTTCACAAAATTTTAATCATTACACAGGTTAAAAAAAGTATCCTGTTCTTGAGATCTGACTAATCTATCCTTATCTATTGTGAACCACTGAATCTGTATCTGACCTCAGAATTGGTCCATCACATCAGAATTTTGAGATATACTATACACATTATAAATTTTCCACAATATCCTAAATTGGCTAAAAAACGAGTTGTGAGTTAACTGCACATTTAGATAGAGCACAGCTGATTTTCTTTATAAACTTTTTAATTTTTCCAATATCTCCAAAGTTGAGGAGATGTTGCGAAAATTTCAAAGTACTTGTGATAATTACGGCTAAAGTATCTTTAATAAGCTAAAGCTTTGCCAAATAAAGTTTAATTTGCAAAATTTAAAGTAATTGAAAAAGGGCTAGATTGATCTTCATGGAATCAATTATTTTGCGGTAATTTATTTCTTTATTCGCAACGTTTCGAGGGCCTTTTCATATATGCCCTCCTCTTCA